>JAUMHM010097732.1:0-24329 GCA_032362435.1 Melikaiella ostensackeni
TTGTACTGGTTTTATGTGAAAATTGACTTTCGCGGATTTCTTTAAATCTCGACGTTTTCGGTCTCACTGACTGAGAAAAAGTGGATTTTACTTCAGTGTCTGTCTGCCGTTGTCGTCGTCGTCGTCGTCGTCGTCGTCGTCGTTGTTGTCGTTTTGTCGTCGTCTGTGAACACGATAACTTTTGAAAGAATTGTCTGATTGGATTGCCCTTTGGCGCACTGTTTTAAGGCCTAAAAAGAAAGGACGATTCCGCGAACCAGCCAATTTGGATAAAAATTAAAAAAGTTCGGGCATTTTCAAAATTTTTGAGACCATTTTTTTCAAGATTTGAAAATAATATGTACGGCTATTCTTAGCACTCAGGAAGCCGAACAATTTATCTCAATGACTCTTTCCGATAAAAAAGATTATGATAGTTATAGCATTTTCAAAATTCAAAAAAGAACAGATAATGAAAATTTGAAGCCAAACAACGCACAATATGAAAAAAAGTCAGAAGACGAAAAAACGTTGCTTTTTGCAAGCCCTGCAAGATTGACATAACAACTTTTTTAATTTTTTCAAAAAATCGAAAATTCAAATTTTGTGCTTTTAAAAAGTCAAATAAAATTGCTGTTAAACATTTCTTTATAAAACCAATAGTAAATCATCAAGATCATTCTCAAATTATCTTCTTAACTATTTATTTGTATATATTATACGGTGCGCGCAGAAAATCGAGCGCGAATATTATGATGAGAATGTCTTCCTTAAGGTCAATAGAGCCTTAAGTAAATAAATTTCCTATTCCATTCGAAACCCAAAACAAATTCAGTAATTTGTACATGAAGAACATATATGTAATACCGAGCGCAAAGCCCGAGATCCACATGTTTCGGAGCGCGAAGCGCGACGATCGAATCGCGCGCCCTAGGCGCGCTCAAACTTGCGAGCGAAGCGCGCCATGAGAATGTGCCCGCGAAGCGGGCATATTTTTCTCATTCATTGAGTCCGAAAACGTCGAGATTTGATGAAATCCGCGAAAGTCAATTCTCACATAAAACCAATACCTTCTCTTTGAGATGAGAATGTAAAAAAAGCTTATTACAACAGTTTTCAATGAAATACTATTAACCTTTATCAGAAGAAGAAATGTTGATTCAGAAACTATAACATAATTCGAGAAAATATAAATTTTGACAACATAAATAATTACAGAAGATTTGATTTTAGGGGAACTGATTTTAATGCTTTATTGTTTGAGTATTAAGTTCAATTATATGAATATTTGAAAGTTCAACTAAATGAAACAGTGGACGATGTTTTCGAGAGTGTCTTTTGTATGCAAGGCCACCAAGTCCTTCTTGACTGCGCCGTCCTAGTGTTTAGCTAGAGTCTTTTGTTTTAAACGGTCGGAAGAAAAGATGTGAATGAGTAAATGGAATTATTGAATTTGGCTTGATTCACCTCCGGATCAGGTAAAATACAAGCAGAAGCAATCGACTTTACTTTGCTAGAGTGGAGCTTGTTAGCTGAAGTCGAAGGAATATGTGCTGACACAACTGCCTCTAATACGGCTTGGAGAACTTGAGCCTATGCATTTTTACAGCAGTTTCTAGAACAGGACCTTCTCTTGTACGCATGCAGGCTTCACGTTTATGAACTCGTATTAGAAGCAACCTTCAAGTGTTCAGTTGAACCGAAGTCCACGAGCCCAGGCGTAGCGATTTTTGGAAATTTCCGAAATGCTTGGTCTGGCATGAAAAAATGATTAATATTCTTCAGGACTTTAAGATACCTTCGTCAAACAAGCCACAGCTGATGACAGAGTAAGCATTTTGTGCATTGTAGAGCAACAGCGTGAAGAAACGTGACCTAAAGAAGACTACAAGGAGTTCCTTGAACTAGTTGCTGTGTTTCTGAAGGATTTTTTTTATCATCAGCAATATAAGCTATGTGTTCCAGGTGCCCTTTCTGATGCTCGATGGATGAATAAAGTTCTTTATATCTTTAAAAACTTTATGTTCCGAAAGACAGTTTGCCACAACTTCTAGTGAACTATCGGGCTTAAGAAATGTCTGCATTTTCATAGTGAAACTGTATGTGAAAGCTTGGTTTTCGGCACATCTAGCTATTCTCGTGTCAAACAATGATTTTAAGTTTTTTAAGGCTCTTATCGACTACGGCTCAGTAAAACGAGCCATTTCTAAAGCCACATTATAAGAAGTTTGCTCTACATCTACAGTACCTGAACGAAAAGATAGTCACTTTGGCCTTCTTCGATGAGAATGTTTCTTGGATGTCAAGAAAAAGGTGGATATAGCACATAAGGATTCACCTGAAGGGAGGATTATGATGATCCTCACATGCGTGTTTTCGTTAATGTAACATGCAGGATTTGGCGAAACTCTTGAAGGGAACGCGACCTCTCTGATTTCGTCAAACATAAAACAGCCAATTTCTTCACTCTGTATGAAATTGCAACGTCTTTTATGGACCTTGAGGCGAAAAAATGGGCTGAACATGAAGCTTCTATCAAAGGAGGCAAGTTACTGAGCAAACTAACAGTTACTAATGATGTCGCAGAACGGGGCATCGCACTTACGATGCAGTACAACAAACTGATCACAAAAAATGAGAAAGAGAAACAGAATCTCCTTCTTGTTGTTCAATATAATCGGCAGAGTGTTTCCGATATGAAGAAGTCTACATAGCTCTATGAACTAAATTAAAAAAAAAAATAAGAAAAAAAGGCCTTTTCTAACTTGATGTATTTTCTTCATATTTAGTTGAAATGTTGTTCATTTTTTTCAACTTTTGTTGTGTAAAAATCACAAGAAATTATGTACTCTCTACTTCACCATTATTTTAACATGCATAATTTGATGAGTAAGCGACCATAAAAGCATACGTCATTTTTCTGTTTATCGAGAAACTTAGACTCGAAAACATTACCGTGGGCAAAATATTTACCATTATACTTATTGTTAAGATTATGAGAATAACTAAAGAAAGGATCTGGTAAGTCCAATGTAGATTTATGCCAGCGAGATCATGTGCGGATCAGATATTTAGCTTGAGACAGATCATAGAAAAAAGTTTGATGGCGAACTGAAAAGTTTTCTGTGCATTTATTGATCTTGAAAAAGCTTTCGATAAGCGATTGGTTGATATCAAGCAGGGCGTTTAGCAAGACTGTTCAATATATACATGGACAAATGTTTCAGAATGGCTTTCTTGGACCGAGAAGAGGTTGTTCTCGAGACAGTGACCGTGCGTGAACTGGCGTTTGCAGATGATAAGATTGTTACGGCACAATCAGTTGATGATTTGCAGAGAATGATGAGCAGACTGGATGCCAATATGACGAGTATGGCTCTAAAGATTAACGCGAATAAAACAAAAATTATTGTGTATGAAACAAGGGGTGGAAAAACAGGGTGCAACATTGCCTTAAGCGAAGAGAGGATAGAACAAGTTGATGATGTTGTATCTTAGAAGTTTATTTGCTGCTGACGGAAAGATAGATGCAGAGATATCCAGACGTATAAACGAGGGTAGAAGGATTATCAGCAGTGTATGCGCTATTACTAGAAGCGAAAATATAATGAATAAGACTCAAATTGCAATATATAATTCTGTGCTTGCACTCACTGTGTTTGCACGCACTGTGCTGTATGATTGCGAGACCTGGACGTATCAAGAAAATGATAGGAGTAAAGTGTACGTGGTTGGCATGTAATTCCTGCGGAATATTTGCGGTAAAGCGCCAATAGTTTGACGAAGCAAGTGTATTTCGGCGAGGTGAATGGTAGCGTAGCAGGACAATCATTCATAAAAGAAGAAGAGTGAAGCCTAAAACGAAAGATTTTGGATGCTCTTGGGGCCTCGGGAAGAGCTTTTCTTAGTGTATGTAGTTGGGTAAGGTTTATTTCTTGGTTTATCAGTCAGTTTTGTATTGTGGAAAGAATGTGTTATTTGAATGAGTAGCACGTGACTCCTAGATCGTACTAAAACCCATTCCTTCTCCTACACATCCCTCACTTACCCTTACCATGTGAATTTCTTGATCCCCGGTATTATCACGAGGCTAGAGCTAAACGAGTTACGCTTACCCAAAAAACAGGTAATGATGGTAGCTCTAAAAAAGCATCCAGAGGCGATTGATGTCATTTCAAACGCTCTCGACCGCTGCGTAAGGACAACAGCGGTCAACGACGCACCCCAAACTACACCATACACCTAATTTTGGGCCTTCTACAGCATCGTCGCAAGAGATCTCAAACATCCTATTATATTCGTAATATCTTAAAGTCATCAGGCACTTGACTTAGTCCGTCGATGATGATGAAACACCGGGTTCATCCGAGAAAAAATTTCAGAAACTTAAATGATTAATCGAGAGAGACATTGATTAACATTCATGAGCACGTATAAATGTACATCTAACATATAACATGTATGAGTCCTTTTTTATGGAAAGATATAATGTTTTCATTTACAACGAATTATTAATCTTTCGATTGTGTAAAATCTTGACTTAGTCCATCTAAATTGTACATAATGATGTTATAAATCCGAGGTATTTTACAACTCCACTGTGGAAGAAGCAGATGTGTGATGGGATACAAATAATTGAAGACGTATGAGATATAGCGACTAGTACATATATGTTGAAAAATTTTGAAGAATATTTATTAGCTACACTCTTATCAAAATTCTTCATAAGTTGTTTTCCTTTATTTTAAGAAAATAAGGATTATGATTGGTGTCCTATGCTCCACCTTAGGGAATTTCACCAATCCTGTTGGTAAACATAATAATATCTATAATTCTATAATCAGAATATAATATTTTAAGTACATCGTGGGGGGCTAAGGTATGAGCATTATTACTATCCTCACCCTTATCCTAGTCTGCTCAAGTGACTCCTTTATCATCTCGATTAGACATACATTTGCTCCCCTCTCTTTCAAAACCTGCTATGAAACGTTCCTGGTCACTGAATCGAATGCCGCTCTAAAGTTCACAAATAGAGCCATTAATTTTCCTTTCTTCCTTCCCAAATTCCTATTCACTAGGTAATTGAGTACGTAAATATTATCTATGGTTCCCATCCAGTTTCTGAAGTCTGTCTGATTGTGCGGAATAATCCCTTTTTCCTCTACCCCTCTTTTCCTTGTCTTCCTGAGTATTTCCGTAAATATTTTGCAGTCCGCCAACATAAGTGTGATTCCTCTATACTACTCCACATTTTTCCCTCCCCTTTCTCAATTAACGGACCCACCGAACCTATCCTCCATTCCTTAGGCCGCCTTTCTCCTCTCTAAACTTTGTTACAGACCTTCTACATTTCCTCTTTCACCTCTTCCCATTCAAATCTCAAAGTCCCATTCTCCACAACTTCCTCTCCTGTTTCCTTACTTATTTTTAGTCTTCGTATTGCCTCTTTCACCTCTTCTCTGCTTATCCTGTTATCCCTGTTCTCTTCCCCCCCCCCTATTACCCTTCTCTTTTCTCCTATTATTGTATTTTCCGCTCCTCCCAACAGTCTTTTGAAGTATCGGGTCCACTCATCCATCTTGATTTTCTTGTCAATGCCCTTCCTTCCTCCTCTTTCCCTAATGTAATGTGGTCGCTACAAAATATCCCTGAGGAGTGACGACCAGGAAGGCTAGCAAGTGTCAGCTCCATTCGACCAGTCAGTCGCAGGGGCCCATACATTGCGCAAGCCTGAGTGGTTCCACCCTCTTGCATAATAGCTACAAGTGGGGAGCTCGCGACATAAAAAGGGAAAACGCCAGTAGTTTGGAAGAGTCGACGGCGGCTGGTGGTCAGCCGCGTAGCACGAGAGCTAGCCCCAGTGTCAAGGGTGAGGCACTAGATCCTCATCTCCAACAGTGGGAGAGAGAGAGAGAAAACGGATCAATGTAAACTGATAAACTTGAAATACCCAATTAGGAAAAGAAAGTAGAAGACTTCGATTCAATTAAAAGGAAGATTACACAAAAAGAAAAGTAATTTTTCCTATTCTTATGTTTTACGTAAATTAGCCTGGGGAGTAGACACATAAAACTAAATTAACCATTACTCTGTTGAAAGGTACATCGATGTACGATTTGCTTGATTAATTTACAACTTTCAGAATTACCAGAATGAAAGAAAACAAGATTTATTGTAAAATAGAGTTTTCTTCTAAACCGTGCGTGCCAATCCACTACTTTACTCGTGTCTTTTTCTTGATACGTCCGGATCTCGCTAGTATACCGCACTGTGGGTGCAAGCACAGAGTTATATATTGCAATTTTAGCTTTATTCGTTACATTTTTACTTCTAATAATAGCTTGTACACTGCCGATAATCATTATACCCTCGTTATTAGTCTAGATATCTCTGCATCTATCTTTTCGTCAACAGTCAATAAACTTTTAAGATATACGAACTCATCAACTTGTTCTATCTTTCCTTCGTTTAAGGCAATGTTGCATACTGTTTTCTCAACCCTTCTTTCAAACACGATTATTTCTGTTTTATTTGCGTTAATCTTAAAAACCATAATCTTCATGCTGGTATCCAGTCTGCTCATCATTCTCTGCAAATCGTCGACTGATTCTGTCGTAACCATCTTATCATCTGCAAACGCCAGTCCACGTACTTTCACTGTCCCAAGATCAGCAATATTGAACATCCAGGCGGACATAACGCAGCCTTGCCTAACGCCCTGCTTAATATCAAACCAATCGCTCAGTTGTTCATTTACCCTTACACTCGCTTTACTATCATTATATATTGCTTTTATTGCTTTTAGAAGCCAACCAATAATTCCATACTTTTTGAGGACTTTCCAAAGTTCAGTTCTGTTTACCTTATCGAAAGCTTTTTCCACATCAACAAATGCACGGAAAACTCTTTTCTTTATTCTCAAACTTTTTTCTATGATCTGTCTCAAGCTAAATATCTATCTGCATATGATCACCCTGTCAGAAATCCACATTGGACTTCCCAAATCCTTCGTTCCCAAATCCTTAGTTATTCTTATGACCTTCCCAATAAGTATTTTGTTAAATATTTTGCTCATGATACTTAGTAGGCTAGTCGCTCTATAATTAGTACAGTCGCCTTCATCATCCTTTCCCTTGCGGATAGGAATGATAATTGCCTTTTCTCAATCATTTGGAACTTCACCATCCACAGCACACGTTCATAAATTCCCTTAGCCATACAAACAAATATCCGCCACCGCTCTTAAGCATTTCAGCGGTGATACCATCCACATCAGCAGCCTTACCATTCTTTAGTTTCTTAATCATGGATATAATTTCGTCGATATCGATTCTTCTTCCGCTACCTTCAACGGGATTGTCTAACGTATCCTCTTCAATGTCACGCTTGTTATGCGCCATAGCTTGACCTCCATACAATTTCTTGAAAACATCACACATACAGTTTTTCACTTTGTCCGAATCCTATACCATTTGTTCAATGCTTCCATCAATTTTACCAAGTTGTGCAGGTCCAGAAATAAGAGATGTTCGACTTGGTGCTACTGGTCCTAGCTTTCTAGCGAATCTGATCGCCCTTTTCTCTCTTCATATTATAGAAGAGGTGGTGAGAGCATACTTGTATGATTTTAGGCGCTAAACACTGTGCGTCAACACCATTTCAGTATCAGCTTTCTTAATTCCGACTACCTCAGTTCTAGTACTCCCTTTCAAAATCTTAACCCATTTCGCTTCTCGGTCGTTCACGCTTGAATGCTTCTGTCTCCCCTCCTGAGCGTTCCTTGACGCCCAATAGTCAAGGTCTTCGCTCGGACACTCAGCAACGTATTAGACGTTATTTATATCGCGACTCTCTAGGCATATACTTTTGTACGTGTGTCGGGATCAGTGACTATAAGTGCGGTCCTGAGTGTTTACTCACTTATCACTTTAAATCCGGCTTAAACTAGATTTTAATAGCCCCCCGATACTGTGACGACCAGACCCCAGGCTGGCACAGTAACGAGAGATGAGTGTAATATATAGCTTTAATATATAGCCTTCTGATTCCCATTTTTATTCTAACCCATAGTAGTATAGGATATACATATTTATAATTTTTGACATTCTCAAAAGTATACACCCAAATACAATTTGATGCGAGAAATTTATTTCATAAGTATAAATTCATGTCCAAATTGAGCAGCTAAATCTTCATGAGGTGATGTGTTCATTCATAACGTCAGTCCCACCAAACTTCGGTCATTCAAAGGGAAGTATGAAAACCAAGCCAGAACCAAAAGACTTATGATCGGTTTGTACTGTTCACTGACGAAAGCGCCATTCTCCTGCATTTTGGTCTCCAAGATGGAAAAAAACCATTCATTGCTTGAAAAATGTGATGAGAATTCTCAGCCAAAAGTTTCCATAACTTTCCCATAAGTTTCCATACATTTTCTAAAGTTATCGTAAATTTCCATAAATTTGCAAACGTTCCCGTAAATTTCCGAAAATCCCTAAAATTTTCGGTAACTCATCAAAAATCATTTTGAGAGCCTGTTCTCTTTCCAAACAAAGGCCTCTAAAAACTTTGTGTTTTACAGAAGATAAAATGCTACAAATAAAATACTCATCGTGAATTGTGTTGTCAACAGGAGAAATGCCCACTACACATAAAGAATATTTAAAAACGCTGAAAAATATTGAAAAATAAGAGCGCGGAGGAAGCTTACACGTGAAGAATATTTTAAAAAACTGAAAGATATTGTAAAGTACGTAAACTTTTAATCTGTTCCAGTGTTTGCAAGCACTTGTATTATATATTGAACGAATGGTTTCAAGCACCGTATGTGCTTTTGAAATATAAAGTGATATATGTTAGGGGTTTTCACCTCCGAAAAGTGAACCTTCACTGCAGAAATAGAATGTATGTAATACATGTACAAATGTACGTAAATGTATGTAATACATGTACAAATTTTGGGGGTGGATTTTACCCCTTGAAACCCCATGTGGGCCGATGAAAAAATACGTGTCGCTCAGTTTTTTGAGTACTACAAAATATCTGAGAACGAACAAAATCGGAGGGAGGCACGTACCTACTCCCTTTTTTAGTGGATGTGGTTGGAGTTTATGGGTTTACCAGTCCGATTGAGTGTTTATGTGTGAATCGTGGTGTATGATGGCTCTGTGAAGCTCTTCATCTGGGGTGATTGCTAGAGAGATTTTTCAGCAACCCGTATCGGAGCGGTCTTGTGGGATGAGTATTTTGTTTGAATGAGCAACGCGCGACTTCTAGATTGATCCAAAACCTATTCCTTCTCCCACACATCCCTTACTTATCCTAACCATGCAAGAACCTTGATCCTCGGTAGTATAACGAGGCTAGAACCGAACGAGTTACGCTTACTCCGAAAGGAATTTGGCTTAATGGTTTCATTATAAAAAATAATAATAAGTTGCATAATATAACTCACAGACGACCACCTTGTATGTACAAATTTTCCTCAAAATATACAATAAAATGTGTGCATTATATAATAAAAGTACGGTTAACATATAAAAATTAAAGTGAAGTGCATTGGTCTGTGTTCAAAATATATTCATTTTCGTAATGAATTGAGAGAAACATTAATTGACATTTATAGGTTCATGCAAATGTACATCTATAACGTGTATGAATCTTGTTTTTAGGGAAAGAAAGAATGTTATCATGCCTTACAACGAATTATTTATCTTTCTATTCTGTAAAATCTCGACTTTAAGCTTCTGAATTGTACATAATAATATCATAAATCTTAGGTATTTTACAATTCGACTGTGAAAGAAACAAAGTTATGAAATACAAATAATTTAGAAGGACAAATGATATATATAGCGACTAGTACATATCTTAAAACATTTTGAAGAATATTCATTAGTTCTCTGATCATAATTCTTCATGAGTGTTTTTTTTTTATTTCAAGAAAATGAGGATCGTATTTGGTGTTCTATGTTTTACCTTGGTGATTTTCCCTAAACCTGTTGGTAAATATAACAATATCTATAATTCTATAATCAGATTTAATATTTAAGGTGCATTCTCAGTTGAAGTATACTTATTTACTCTTCGAGATCGTTGACATTAACAAATGCTTTTTCTCTCAACGCACAGTGCTCTCTAAATTTATAAATTAGTAAAATTTCACTAAATACAAGTTAAATTCTACTCAGTAAAACCTGCAAAGTTGCACTGGTTTCATGAAACCGGAAAACTCGCAGTGATTTTGATAGGATCATTCTTTGATAATTTAGCCACCTGTCTATCTTGATTCTTGTCCACCTATTTATAAGATTTTCACATACAGGTATTCGAACCTGCTGACGTTGGCCACCGCAATTCATGCAGAGCATTAAGTTACAATTTTCAGACAGATATCGTTCGGCGATTAGAGATCAAATGATAAGTCGGAGCGGGATAATGTAAGACAGTGATCTGTGAAATTTCAATTCATTCGATCTCTAGTCGTCGAATAGTTCGTGTTACAGGAGAAAATTTACGCAAAATCAACGCCCGAGGCTTTACGAGCCTCGAGCTCGTAAACGTGAAAGCGAAAATTACGTGAAAATGAAAATGGAGAGATTAACAATTTTGTCTTTCAGTTTTTCTGTAAATGCCCTTCCATGGATATTCTAGCCAATGGTCCTATTTTTCGGACATGCCCCATAATTTTTTTCAAAAACGTGTAGTAATGCCAGCTTCACGTGAAGCTGGCATTATCACACTAGAAAACATGAACTATTAATCACATCAAATTTCCTCTAACGTAGGAATTTTGGGCTAATTAAGTGCTGTCGATTTAGACCATGCATAAATTTGCAATATTTTTATTATTGCTAGAAACGTGTAAACCAGTCAAATAAGTCGAAAAAAGACCTTTTGCTACAACGAAATATATACAGAATTTTTTTTGTATAAATGTTTGGATGAATAATCCAATAAAATACTGAGCTCTGTCAAACCTGACCTATATTGTTAATTAACAATAAAGTGAAAATTGCAACGCCTGCTTGGATTGTTGTTTCCGGTTAAAAGATAGGTAAAAAATGCATGGCACACGATTCGTAGGGCGTATAAAATTCTTTAAAACGATCACTATTCGAACATTCTGCGGCTAATAGTTTACGAGATATTCAGTTGTTAATTTTTCCCATTCAAGAAATTGCAACATGTTTATTATTGTAAAATACGTGAAGCAGTGCCAGTTTCACGTGAAGCTTCACAACCCCCATATTACAAAATTGTTATTTTATTTTCAGGACTTCATAATAAATAGAATTCTCTGAAATCTCAATTTTTGAATTCGTCCAATCGTCTGAATTTTTCTAAAATACAAATTCTCATTTCGCTTGCATATAGACCTGCAGCTCACAATGAAATGAAAAATTTTCTGGCCTAATTGGTAGAAAACTCGATCCCATTTCGACCATAAATTTGGATGATGCTCTTTATCCTCCGTACCCTCAATAACAATGCCCATTGCCCATTGCCCAAGAGGAAGAAAGACATTAGATATTTTAAAGCATTATTATCTAATTTTAATTTCAAATTTTTAATTTTTAATTTCAATTTTAATTTTAATTTCAATTTCAACCAGACGAAAAATGTTAACTGGAACCACGTAAAGTCTTTTAGGATAAAAGTCGACGTCAGTAATTAGCTATTTGGGTAAGTATTAGAGTATTACCCGTGTTAGAATGAATCGTAGGTTTTCAAATCTGACGCATTCTATGCGGCTGTTTTTCTTGTTATATGATAAAAATGATTACGATATTTGAAACAAATTTTACTCTCAAATTGGTATCACTAACAACTCTATTTAATATAAAATTTTAATACAATACATAGCAATTTGATTTTTATTTATTGTTCAATTTTGTTTAAATAACTAACTTGGAATCATTTTCTGAGCCCTCATTCCATCTTCTTTTTGAATCCATTGTTTGTTATATTTATCTACAGTTTCAAAAATCTGACACTATCATCTGCTGAAATTCCAATTAAATAATCAATTATATGGGTGCAAAGATTCGTTCGGAATGTTTATGCTGGTTGCCTCATATAATTGTGGAACTACAACTTAATTTTAGAATTAAATGGAAATGACTCATGCGGTTTCCTTACTTTGACCATTGACAGCTGCAGCAAATCTTAAAGACACGTCAAGAAAGAGCGTGAGATGATTCATAAAATAATTGGGTATTCTTCAGTACATTATGATAAGCACTATGAATTCTAAAGTAATTCGAAATTTAAACCAAATGCGGTTGAATCCTACAATGAAAAGCTCTGCAAAAAAAATAGTAATTTCAATTCTGCGAATTTAAATAAGCTCTAGACAATAAAACTCTGCAAAGTAGACACTTCAAAAAATAATTTGATGATTAATTAAAAAAAAAAAATGTTTTTTCGGCTGTTTTGCATTATTGCGTTTAGAGTCTTACTGTGTAGCATCAAATGGTCAAACGGTGTAGGGTATTTAAAATCGAAATGATAACGAAATTATTTTATTCGCTTGTGTAGAGTATTCTTGTCCAGAGTTTTATTGTGTACAGTATATCTAATTTTGTAGAATCGCTATCACTGCCACTCGTTTGTTGTCGATGGTTGGCCGATTCGAAAGTGGATTCCATGTCATTCCATTACAGTAATTTTCGTCAATTAATGAGATAAGGCTATAACTTGGCTGATTCTTTCCTTTGCTAGTGAAAAATAACACTTCAATATTTTTTTTTTTAATGGCGAAGACTAGGGACCTTGAAATTATGGGTAACTATTTTTTTGAAAATTTAATATCTTAGGTTCTATTTGAGCGATTCAAATTTTCAAAAGCGGAAAGCGTTTGTATTTTGAATAAGAAAAAATCAGTACTGAGCATAAAAAGCTGAAAATTATTCAATTTTACAATTTAAAAAGGACCATTTTCAAATTTAGAGCGTTTAAAATTGAGAAATTTTGAATTTAAAGTGCTCAAAAATTATACAATATCAAATCGAGCACCACTGAAAAATTTGGAAAAAAGAATTAAAAACTGAATATTTTTAATACAGCTTTCCCATTCTCCAGATCGGGAAAATACTTAAGCAATTTGTAAAAAAATTACCTAACAAATAAAACCATTCGAAACTAGGCATTCACAATTAAATTATTTTAAATTTGATAATTCTATAAATTGAATATTTCAAACTCAATACCTCTGAAAATTTTTTTCAAAAAATTGTACAATTTGAAGTTGGAATCATAGTAATATTCTTTTATATTTGTATATTATTAATTAATTATATTAAATTATCAATTAAGCGCAACGCTCCCCGCGTGCTGTAGCACGCATATACCATAATATTGGTAGTGTATAATATTATCAGCAATCTGCCCAAGAAAAGAAATAATTTTGAAAGGTGGACATTTTGAGAAAATCCTTTTTTAACATCATCTGAAGAAGCGCCGTCATATTTTTATTCATTACATTTTTTTTTCTTTTCTTCGGATCGTCTGATAGAACAAGAATTCGTCAACCCTAAAAACATATATATCCAAATATATATATACTCGGTCGAAAGATATAAATCTTGAAAAAAATTTTTTCTTTATAAGTGGAAGGTTAACTTCAAGAGCTTTTAAGTCCTAAAAAAATATAGGAGGCATTTGCGTGCATGTGATGAGCGCTTTTCCAACGCCTGGCGCAAATGCTGATAATTTTAAGTTTTTGCAGTGTGTAATAATGTATTATCCGAATAGCCGCAAAATTTTGGGAGAAAAAAAGGAAACATGAGATATAAAAAAGTTTGATATAAGAACGCGATTGCGTAAATTTTTTAACTTTATTGAAACAATAAGAAGGCGACGCAATGAAACTTTCAAATATGCTGCGTCACATGATACTGGATTATACTACGGCAGTTCCACCAATCATAATGTCATTACTTTTGTTACTTCAGAATAGAAATACAAGAATTGTTTGTATAGGTGACTACAGACTGAGCAATTTTATCTCACTTCATTCACGTTGAAAATAATCTCTCTAATACTTGTTAAAATACAACAACACACAATTGAGCGCCCAGATTGCACAACGACCTTAGCGCGTGGACTCAGCCAGCTTAGTGAGCAAGAGAGGGGATAACGTGTTCCTACGGGTCCAGTTGATTGGAAAAATAATTTTAAAACTGCCGTCATTCCGTTAATAATTATCGAATCGTGTTCGTTTTTGAATAGAAATGCTCATGAGTGAAGATGCCTTGCTATATACGTCGATCGAGAGCGACGATCGAGCGTCGGACCGAACCTTTGTTTATTTATGCTCGTCATTGCTGTTAATACAAACTAATCGATCTGAATTTTGGATATGTTATAATTAAATGTATAAGAACTTAACTGATATTGTTCATTTCGGTTTGTTTTGAAATTTACAACTGAGATTTTCACCTCATAATTATAAAAAGTTAGGGTGTTGTTAAAAAATCGAAAATATGAAAAATAAGTCATCAATTTGGTTTCGTTGGAAGCGCTAAAGACTCACGAGTATTTCTATGTAAAAACCAACACGATCCGATAATTATTAACAGAATGACGGCAGTTTTAAAATTATTTGTCCAATTAACTCGGCCCGTAGCATCGCGTTATCCACTCTCTTGCCTACTAGGCTGGCTGAGTCCATGCGCTAAGGTCATTGTGTAATCCGGAAGCTCAATTGATGTGTGAAGGAATCAAGTCGGATCTCCTGCAGCGTAGAAGAAAGATTCGTTGATTGATAAGAGTAGCTTGTTCACATTTGTTAGTTGACTATTTCTTGAGGAGCGAGGAAGAACCATGTCCAAAAAAAAGGAGACCATTTGGAAGAATCGCCATATTTTGATATAATGTTCAAAATTCCACATGTAAGTAATGTTGTGCGTTGTACGTTTAGTCTCGATCTCTGTATCTTTATAATATTTATCACAATTTATAACAATTAAGTTGCTTATGAATGGAATTCTATGTATCTTATGTAACCCCAATTTTCCTAACATTGATTTCAAGATACTTGAGACTTTTCCAAAATAAGGTACAACAACCGTATTAAATCTATTGTAATTCTGTAAATTATTTCTGTTTTGATTATTACCTTTATTCTTAATTTGAATAATTCTGTTATGCATAAATTGGTAATAAAATTAATAAGATAATGATTGATAAAGGAATCTGTTTGCATAATTTAATATTCTTTTGATGGCATGTAGGATGAGATAATTTAAGAGCTCTATCAATTAGATTCTTCACGACTCCTATTTTGTTTGAATTGAATGATTCGAATTAAAATTGAGTGTTCTTCCTGAAGATATAGTTTTTCTGTGACTATCAGTAATAATATAATTTTGAGCAGTTTTTGTTGAGGTCAAATCAAGAAAATTCAGTCTACCTCCTGTTTCAATTTGAGCAGTGAACTGTATTCTTGGATGTACCATATACTA
The DNA here is from genome assembly GCA_032362435.1 of Melikaiella ostensackeni. Taxonomy (NCBI): domain Eukaryota; kingdom Metazoa; phylum Arthropoda; class Insecta; order Hymenoptera; family Cynipidae; genus Melikaiella; species Melikaiella ostensackeni. The sequence goes on from JAUMHM010097732.1 coordinate 15,450, forward strand.
TGAAATACATTGAGTAGGGTTTCTATATTTTGTGCATATAAAGATAATACAGAATCATCTACATATCTTGCATAAAAGTCCAATTCAAAATTGATTTTGGTAAAAACCTATTTTCCAAATCTTCCATTACAATTTCAGGAATAATTGGAGACAAGACTGAGCCTATCGGAGTTGCAAATTTTTGTTCATAGAAAGTACCTTCGAATTTAAAATAAACGGAATTGAAAATATATTCAATAGCATCAAGAAATTGTTTTTTCGCAATCTTAGTATGAAGTTTGATCGTATCTCAAAAATGTGATTTGTTGGTATTTTGACATTTTCGATTATTTTAGAAAGGCAGCACAGTTTTTAATTAAACTTGCTGAATAGGCAACTGATTCTTTGATGATTTTACTGAGAAGTTCTTCTAATTTTTCCGTGGGTGAACCTATTGTAGAAATAACTGGTCGTAAAGGAAATTCTTCTTTATGAGCTTTCACTAGGTCAAAGGCAAGAAATAGATTTGTGTGAATCGTATTAATGTTGCACCTTTCGATATTGTTTCCCAAACGTTTTTGAAGTCTTAATCTCTCTCGAATTTTGAATGTACCTTGTTGAAAGTTGGAAATGTTAAAAGAAGGATGAGGATGTCCTCTTGAGAGGAAATATGATGAGAATATGGAAGCAGATGGCCCCCTTGAGCCTTAGGCTCCTTCTTGACTGTGAACTTATCGACAAAATCAGTCATTCGAGAAAGTTCCTTGTAAAGTTTATGCAAACACTAAAAACATTTTGTTTCATGATAACTTCCAGTGATTTAAAAAATTTTCTCATTCGGAAAAACTTTTTTGATACCGTAGGACGGGGCTAAGTGGAACATGTTTTTAGATTTTTCTCAAAAAATTAGGAGAGACCGGGGCCAGATAAGCATAGTTATTACTTTTAATGAAATACTTGCACTCTATAGTTGTTTTTAAAATTTTAAGTGGTTCTTTAAATTCTGTGAACCTTCATGTACCAATTTCATGAAAAACGAAGTATTCCAAAAATATTAGTTAGGATAAAAATATGGAAATTACAAGTTTTGCATGTGTTTTTTGTACACCTTTAAAAATATTTATAGTCTTATGCAAATAGAAATCAGTATCACGACGAAACATCGTTGAAATTCACGTTTATACATTACATTGTTTTCACGATTGATCAATATATGATTATTCGTACCACTCATGTTTTGTAGAATGTTTAACAAATAATTTTTAAAGGTATAATTAGGTCTTATTACTCGGGGAAAAGAGTTTAGATATACACTGGAACCTCGATTAATTGGTTCTCGATATCCCGCTTTCCTAGAATTTCCGCTGGCTGCACCCGATGATGAGGGGGACCAAGGAGCCAAGAAAGAGATGCTGTGAGCTCAGCGGAGTTGAGCAGTTCCGTAGCCACAAAGCGGGCAGTTCGAACACTTGCGTGCATATTTCGCATTTATTTTTATATACACGCGGAAAATTCTCTTTTCACTAATCCCTCTTCATTGAAAAAAGGTCCATCCTTTATGATAACAAAAATCTACATTTGTATAAAATACAGTTAATGAATATTATGTATTCCTACTGGAAATGGTTCACGCGACCCCGACTGTTCATATCACAGAAATTTTTGGAAGACTCACTGCCATTGCAGGCCATACCCAAGTCCGTCTCTAAATCGAGGTCCCAGTGTATCTGGAAGTATAAATTCAATTAATAGTCAATTTAGTAAAAAAATTCCTTTTATATTTTAATTTTTCTAATTTCAAGTAACTTAATCAGGATCATTAAGATATATTTTTCAAAAAATGTCTTCATTAAAACCTGCTGTTGAATTAACATTTATTTAAAGTTTTTCATTAAGAGTATATTTCCACAATTTGTAAAAATAATTAATAAAATGTTTTTCTAAATTACACACATGAAAAACATTATTTTTCACTTGATAAAAATGGGTACATTTTCTGCGAAATTTTAAGAAATAATTTTAAATATGAATTTGAGTAGTCTCTTGAAACTTGTTAAGCCAGGTTAGGAAAGCTCAATGACAAGCAGGAAAAGTGTCTCATCTCGCCCCAGAAAGCCGGCTCATTCAGCCTCAAATCATAATTTTTGTAAAAACTTCAATTTAATCCTTCTTTTATTCATCATTTTTGTGCAAATGCGTTAGCACATTAAAGATCTATAAAAAAATTTCACGACAAACTTTAGGCTGAAAATATTATCTGTTCTTTTCCATAATTTCTTTCTGTTTTAAAATACCAAAGAATAACAGGACTCAGGTATTGGAGTTTCAATCGTTCTTATTTTTAAATTATTTACTTTAATTTTTTTCCTTTAGTTTTCGAGAAATTCAATATCATCATTTCTGTTATTCCTGAAAAGAACAGCAACAACAAGCGCATATGTTAAGAGAAAATACAGTGTCTCATTTGACCCCGTATGCTCATCTCGCCCCGGTCTCCCCTACACAAAGGAATTGTAATTATACATAAGTGCTTTAAATATATATCATTTTTGACCCTTTTTTGCATATCGTCAAGTTAAAATATTTAATTGAGCTAAAAGTAACTAATTATTGCAATCCAAAGTGTGTACGTATTTTTACTCCTCAGGGTGGGGCTAAGACGACCACTATCAATAAAAAGGGAATAACCGGTATTCTGCAAAAATTAATGAAAAAACATCATAAATTATAAGTTTCAGTTGTTATTCTAAAGTAAACTAAACTAATATGATAAGTGAGAACTAAAAATATGTACTTACTTTCAGTAAAAGCATAACCTAATGTGTTGCTTCATGTCATAACCTTCTGGGTATAAGAACACAAAATGAAAAAATAATTTGGGAAATTCTATTTGTTTAAACTTCGAGAATAGCGTTTTTTAAATCATCAATAGATTATTCAAAGGAACGGGACGATATAACATTTTATATATAATTTCTGATCATGACTGACTTTTCCCTACGAATTCGGAATTTTTTATAAAAATCGTTCTACAGTCAAAACGACGCATCCTATCATGATTAAAATTCGAGATAATTTTGTTAAGACGATCTACTAAATGATAAGTGACATAAATGTAAAAAAAAAGAGTTCAAGTAAAGTTTTTTGAGCGTTTTTTAATCGACTTAACCAAAATACAGAAAATGACAACCTCATACAAATATTATTTCTATCAAAGCTTCTTCCTGAAACTGAAGCAAACAATCTCTGAAGGAAAACTTGACATTTATTTTACAGAAAACAATGAAGCAACTTTCGGATTTTTATTTAGAGAAAGAACTATTAAATAATAAAATATGACTGCAGGAGACTGTTGCCCTCCTTAGTGTACAACACAAACTGATTATAACTTGTTTGGGTCGGGGATGGTTTTCATACTTTCCTTTGCATAACCGAAGTTTGGTGAGAGGAAAGTTATGAATGGACACTCCACCTTATAACGATTTAGCTGCTTTATTTGGACATAATTTTATACTCATAAAATAAATATTTCACATCAAGTTGTAGATTGGTGTATACTTTCAACAATGAATAATACAAATAATGTAGCCTCGGATATAATTGACGCTTCTACTGACGAAAGGCATTTCCTCGGAGAAGTTTCAGGCGATGAATGGAGATTGGATGTTTGGAATGCTAGAGGTGTAAATGATCTTAAGGAGAAGGAATTGCGGGGTTCAATGTACGTAAGGAGGTCATATATTTTATGTGTATCGGAAACCAAGAAGAAGGAATGTGAGGTAAGAAAGATAGAGAACGGACTCGGACTTTGGTCAAGAGTAGATAATGAATCGTATGGTACCCAAGGAGACGGTCTGATTATGAATGAGGGAGCAAAACGTACGTATATACGAATCAAAAAGTATGAATGTTTATCTCCTAGATTACTATGGGTTAGAATGAAAGTGGAAATCAGAAGGCTATTTATTACAGCGTTCTACGCTCCAGTTGATAATGACAGTAGGGATGTAGAAGATACCTTCTGGAACTCGCTAAATGATATATTAGGTACTTGTGACCCTGGCGAAAGAATAATTTTACTCGAAGACATCAATGGCTGAGTGGTGTGCAACGCGAAGGTTCGGACATGGTCCTGGGTCATTTCGGAGACACGGAAACGAACCGCAATGGGGATAGATTGATTAGCTCATGTTTAGAAAAAGGCCCGTTCACTACAAATACTTGATTCAGACATAAAATGATCCACATGTAAACTTGGTGCAGAGGCGAAAGCCACAGTATGATTGACTTCGCTGGTATATCGAAAAAAGCTGAGTAAATATTTGGGACATTATAAAGAAGACTGAAAGACTGAATTAGATAATAAAGATGTAGAGGGTGTATGGATAATACTACGGGATTGCATCTTCAAGAGTTCATCTAAAGTGAGCGGTACTGCGGCTGTAGGAAGAAAGGCTGGAGATGCTTGGTGGAATGATGAAATCCGCATGACTGTCAACGAGAAAAAGCAAGCATACTCGAGAGTGTTAAATACTGAAGGTTTTTGCAATGAGGAAAGGACTAGATTAGAAAATAATTATAGGGATAAAAACAGAAAAGCTAAGACACTAGTCAAAGAAAGCAAGGGTAAAATCAAAGCGAAGTAGATAAAAAAATGTAAAATGACTTTGAAGGCAATAAGAAATTATTTTGGAAATGGGTTGAGAATGTTAGGAGAGGAAGAACTAGCACATTTCAAGAGTTTGAAGAAATCACCTAGAACAATTACAGATAAAAGCTTAATTTTTTCAGGGATTTTACCAGATTTTTTGGGACCTCGAGAAGTTTAATCAGATTTCAAGAGGTTTTATGGGATTTCAAGAGATGCCAAAGAATTTCGACAGATTTTGAGGGATTTTGAGGAATTAAGAATGGTTTCCACGGATCACAAACGATTTTGAGGCATTTCAAAGGATTTTAAGAGATATCGAAATATTTTTAGGAGAATTTCGGGATCTTTGAGGATTTCAAAGGATTTCAAGAGATACCGAAGTATTTTCATGAATTTTGAAGAATATCAGGGGATTTTTAGTGGATTTCGAAGATTTGGAGAAGATTTGTAAGGTGCCAAAAGATTTAACGGGATTTTTAAAGATCCGCAAATATTTCAAAGGATTTTAGAGGATTTTAACGGTTTATAAGAGACATGAAGCGGTTTCGATAATTTTACGGGATTTCGAAGAATTTTAGCAGACTTCTAAGATTCCAAAGTATTTGCAAGGATTTTAAAGGATTTCGTAAGACTTCGATGGCTTTTGAAATATTTTAATTCCAAAGATTTCAAGGGATCTCGTAATACTTCGAAATATTTAACAGAATTTCAAGGATTTGAATCTGATTTTAGAGATTTTAAGGGAATTAAAAAAATGATAAGCAATATTTATGGGATTTCAAGCGATTTCGAAAGATTTCACGAAATCTCAAAGAATTTTGGGGAATATTCTAAGTGATGTTAAGAGATTTCGAAATGTATCAGAAGATGACATACGATTTCAAAGGATTTCAAAGTTTCAATGAATTTTGAAGGGATTTTGAAGATTTCAAGGGATCCTGCAATACTTCGAAATATATCACTGAATTTCAAGGATTCGAACCAATTTTTAGAGAATTTAAGGGATTTTTAAGGATTATAAGGGATATTTATTATAAGGGATTATAAGGGATTTTTATGGGACTCTGAAAATTTTAAGCAATTTCAAGGATTTTAAAAGACTTCACGGAATATGAAAGAATTTTGAGAGACGCTAAGGAATATTAAGAAATTACAAAATATTTTAAAGAAAGTCATGGGATTTCGAATGATTTTAATGGATTTTCAAATTTTTGTAGGGATTTCAAAAGATTCGCAAAGATTAAAAATTTTTTTAGGGAATTACAAAATTTTTGAAGGAATTCATGGGATTTCAAAGCATTGCAAAGATTTCCAGGGATTCTACAAGACTTTATGAAAGGTGTACACCAGATTTCAAGAATGGTTAACTCCTCGACTTTATATTTATTCGGACGTATGTGATGTAAAATATTACATAATAAAAAGGAAATAAAAGAAATGATATACACTTAACCATCCATCCAACTCGAACCTCGGGTATGGCCTGCTAAGACCATGAGTCTTTTCCAAGAATTTCTACGAAGTAAACATTTAAGGGAACTGCTTAAATCTGCTGAGCTCACGCGCCTGTCTCTTGGCGCCTTGGACCCCCTCATCAACGAATGCGGGACGACGTCGATTTTTGGCAAATGGTACACCGAGGCTCATTGAATGGGGAGCTGAGTGCCATGTATAAAATAGTGTAAAAAGTGATTTTAGCAGTTGAAACTGGTTTTAAGTAGCATTGAAAAAAAGATTAGGATTGAAGGTTAAAGTAAAATTTTCCTGACCCTCTCCCCCCAAAAAAAGCCTTACGTAATTAATGGACGCTCTCTCAAGATTAGACGTGTTGATTCCTCAATGTTACTTATTTCTTAAATATACCAGTTATGCATATTCACAGATTAATCACAGCAATTAAATTGAACGTTCGCCAGGTTCAAGACCCACAATATCACAGCATCTCTCAACAAATTTCTTGCCAATTTACTTGTTATTGGCGATAGGTCTTGTCAACATTGATTTCTAAAAAAGAAAATTCGAAGTAGAAGTACTCTGTATGGGAACCAATTTTGATAATAAATTATAGATATTTAATTTTAATGCTCCAGTAATTGTGATGCTAATTTTATTGCTTTTTATTTAGTTTTAATTAATTGGAATTGCTTTTGATGCTCCAGAATACTGAAGCTGAACAGGCTGTTGTCATTGAATGTCATTTTAAATATATTTTTCATCATCTATTCAAAGTATAATATAAATAAATATTAAGTTTGTGGAAACTTTATTTTGGTAAATTACATTTTCATCTTATAAGTCGGATATAGTTTTTTGTTCATTTTGAGACATGGAAATATCTCAAGAAATACGCATCCAACGAAAAAAATGTTTATGGTAAAAACTTTTCATTTTCGAGGGGGTAGAGCGATTCCGCAAAAATGTACCTAACACCCCACCCCCTTGGGGTGGTAGGGGGGTAACTTTAAAATTTCAAATGGGAACATATATTTCTTATTGCGGATTCGGATTCTCCATAAAAAAATACGTAAGTTTCATTCGAAGAAATTTTTTCGATTCGCGCCAGATGGCGATGCATTTGTTTTGGTGAGTTCCCTCGCCTCTCACTATCGGGGTGCTTGTTTCCGGTGAGTCCCCTCGCCTCTCACTATCGGAGTGCTTTTTTCGGTGAGTCCTCTCGTTTTTCACCATCGTGCTGCTTGTTTCCGATGAACATCTTACATTGAGTGCTCAAAGTGGTGTCCTCTCACTCTGATGCACTTGTTGATCCGTGCTTCGAAACTTTGAGGATAGGTGCGGAGTGTGTCTGGTGTTATTTGGTTACAAGCAGTCCTGACTCTCTGTTTCCCGTTCTCCCGAGTTTTTGGCACTTCTAGATAAACTAGATTCTTCAAATAACCCCACAAGAAGAAATCTGGCGACGCAAGGTCTGCCTATCTGGCAGGCCAATTTACCGGACGTCCTCTAACGATCCAGTGACCGTTGAGTTCGCGATTCAGTACTTCACGCGCGATTGTTGAATAATGCGCTGGACAACCGTCATTTTGAAACCATAGTGGATATTGTACCCCTCGTATCTGCTAAAGCGTCAATTGACAAAATGTCACTCGCTTCTGAAAATCATTGTCATAAAGTTCGTGATGCAGTGAAAGGGATGATATTGATTTCGTTTTAATACCTTCCAAACACTGGTTAGAGACATTACGGAATCATGGCTTAGTTGTCGAGCACTAACATGGGGGTCATGAGCGGCTGTGGCTAATATCGCGATTTAATTACCTGTATTAACTCCAGTAATAGTTTTTTGATGATTCCTTTTTTTTGATTGTATACTTTCGTCAGTGGTGAATTGGTTTATGACCCTATAGAAAGAAGAGCATGACCGTACACTGCCTGGAAAATGTTGAGCATAAAGACTGACAGCATCTTTGCTATTCCTGCTACTTTCCCCATAACTGAAAATCATTTTAATTTTCTCTTGTACAAAAAGAGCTTCCATTGTAAAAATAATAAGGTCAAGTAATGGGGGAATACAGCGACTCCCAATCAAACCCAAACGAACGTCAGCAGCATAGCCAAACCACTCAAATAAAAGTAACTAATACACCCAATCCAACCCAAAAAAAAACGACCGTTTCTCTTTTTTATCTTTTGTAAATTGTAGCTTTCACCTGCAAATCACTTTGTCTTGTTGTTTTCAATTATTTGTAAACAGCTTCTCCTCTCTTGAAGGCCATATCCGCGAGAGAACGAGGCTCGATCAAGGGCTAACCCATTTGATTTCTTGTATTTTTTTACTATGTTTTATTTTTTTTTGTGAGACACACTCTCATGGGATAAAAATAGGTACAAAGAGTAAGAGTCACTCTTGCTAATTTTTTCAAGTTTTTTTGTTTTTGTTTTCGTCATTCACCGAGATTTGAGGACGAGAGAAAAGTGGAGGAAGGATGATTTCGCTTGGAGTATCAACTACCATCAAGGATCGGCGGTACGGACGACAAGGAAGCAAGGCGGGTTGAAGTCACGCAGGCACAAACGCAACCGAGGGTTGTTCACCGGGGTTGAAATGTGGATGCGACTCCCTCATTCCAAATCTTGTGCCCGACGCCATTCAAAAATAAATTAAAAATTCTGGGGAAATTAATTTAAACTCTTCTGTTTTTTTGTTTGAATAAAAAGGTCAGTTACACCAGCCCCCCCCCCCCAATCATAATTTTAGAATTTCTTCAGCACACTGAATTGCGCCGCAAATG
>JAUMHM010097738.1:0-24326 GCA_032362435.1 Melikaiella ostensackeni
TGAGAATCGACGACAGGGGCAGCTGGCCCGACTCTCTCTCCTCTTACATGAATCGTGACAATGGGTCCGAAATCGGATTCAGAAAAGGCAGAATAAAAACGCACACTCATTTTTCCCGAATATAACCGCAGATATCTCTTTATACGCTATAAAATTAAATACGTTGCTTCTGATGTGTATAACATTTCTGCATGATATTTATTCACCAATAATGTAACTATTTTTGAAAAAAAAATTCAATTGCCGGGGGAGCATCAAAAAATGATTATTTGATATGTTTACAATGCGAAAAATATTTAAAAATATAAAAAAAATGTCGACAAAAAGATTTGAACCAGCGGCAACGTGTTCGCTAGACAGGCCCTTTACCGCTGCACCGGCGACGCTTTGTGAAAGAAATCGCGCGCGACTTGGTGGATATTGGGCAGCCGCAGCGACCGTGATTTTCAAACGCTCATAATTCATAAACAAGGGCCCACTCACAAAGGAGCCGGGACACGTATCTAATTTTTTACGTACAATCGATTGATGATAGTCTCATAAAAAATTCAATGTCGCAGAGGAGGCCTTTCCCTTGTTAGGTTACGTTGCACACTTTTTTCGTGAAAATCCACTTTTTACAACTTACGGCGTTTTTTCTTTTGCGAAATATAAATCTAATGATATAAAATATTATTTGATGCCTAAACAATCAATCAATATATTCTGATTTCTTCAAAATATCAATTTGTCCAGAATTACCGTACTGTCGGTCACGCCGGTCAGGTCCCATCTCTACTCCTGACATAATAATATGGGGATGCTGAATGGGAATAAAGAAGAATCGATTAAAAAAACTTGTGTTGTTCTGAAAAAATCAAAACTGAAGATTGCGATATCCTAGTATGCAAGACATTTTTTTGCTAAAAATCGGAAAAAAATAATTACTACATCGAAATTTCAACTAAATTTCAACTAAAATTTTATTCAACAATGTTTTTTTTAATTATTACATAAAAAAATGATCTTTCGCAAAAAATCCTTTTATCAAAATGTGTATTTGATTTTTTAAGATTCTTTTTATGCATTAAACCCATTTTCGATAAAAATCTTGGGTATCTAGTTCTGTACTGCCACCTTTCAGTTTTAGTTAAATTTTATTTCATATGTACTTCCATGGCGTGTTTATTCATTCGAATGAAATAAATAAAATGATTTTATTCCATCAAAATTTTATTTTTGAAATAAAATAATTTTAAATATAATTTAGGAATAGCTAATATTTTTGAATGTTTTTATTGGCCTTATTTATGAGATTTAACTGAAGTTCGCGAAGTTTGCAAACAAAAACATAATTTAATTTGTTTTAATTACTGAAATAAATTTTTTAGCAGTTAAATAAAGAATTAAATTTTTTTATTTTGATTTTTAAATATTATTATTATCATTTAATTATTTATCCACCCACGCACTCTCATGTAGGATTTTTTCATTTTTTATTCTAATTTTCCCCTAAACGCTCGGTTTTCGGATTTTATTCCACAAATTATATGTCTTTGATATCGGGCAACATAAAACAAAGCTTCATCCCCAATATCCATATCGAAAGACAGCCATTTAACAAATTTTATTAAATTATAAAAATTTTTGAAAACTAAAGAAAATTCTAATTTTCTTCTAAACGCGCGGTCTTTCGATTTTATTTTACAGATTACTTTTATTTGATATCGGTCAACAGCAAACAAAGTTTCATATCCCTACCGAAAGAATACCATTTTAAAAAATGTATTAAATTTAAAAAGTTGATGTAATTTAAAAATTTTTAATTTTACTTTAAACGCTTGGTACCATTGTTTATGCACCAGCGTATGGTCGTCTTGGATCGCCATATACACGGGAACCTCGATTTAGAGAGGGTCTCGGGTATGGCGTGCGATGACCGTGACTCCGTTCCAAGGAGCAATTATTAAGCATGTCTCGCAACATAACTGGAGGAGAATTGATAGAAGAAACTATTTCTGTCTGCCTTCAATTCTCTATATTGAGCAATTTTTCGTATATTTGGTTCATAAAATTAAAAAATAATATCGAGTGACAAACTTTAATTACTAAACAGCTCTGCTGTATCATAATTTTAGGAGAATTAAAAGAAAAAACGATTTCTTCCTGTCTGTAAATATCCACAGTGTGCATTTCTTTATGAAATTTGTTTATAAAATTAACAAATAATATCGAATGACACATTTCTATCGTTATTCATCACTGGCACTAATTGAAAGGAAAATGATTTCGTTTTGCCTTTAAATGTTCACACTGGGCACTTGTTTATAAAATTTGTTTATAAAATTAAAAATTATCAAGCGACCGATTTGTATTACAAGACATCGCTGGAAACATGATTTGAGGAGAATTAAGAGAAAAAAAACTATTTCTGTCTGCCTTCAAATCTCTATACTGGGCAATTGTTTATATATTTGGTTTATAAAATTAACAAATAATATCAAATGACAAATTTTCACCAATAAAAACAACTAGCAACATACTTTAAAAAAAATTTAGAGAAAAAAAACTACTTCTTTCTGCCTATAAATGTCCACAGTGTGAATTTGTTTCTAAAATTTGTTTATAAAATTAACAAAGAATATCGGATGAGCAAATTTTTATGATCAAGTATCACCTCATTGATAAAAAGAAGTGATTTTTAAGCAGAAATATACTTTGAAAATAAAAATCCATAATTTAATTTCAATAATAATTTGTTTTCTTCAAAATACCCCTGCGCATTAAATCTAAGCGATACTGAGCATACCAAAAATTTTTACAAGAAAATAAAAAAAATGAAAAAATCGAAATTTTTTTCGCTACTTCCATTAACATAATAGTTTTGAAAAAATTCAAAAATTTGCTCACACAGATCCCTTCATAATTTAATGATGAATTTTTCTGACAGCATTCAAAATCGGTCAAGAATTGGTTGAAATCAGGAATTTATTGTTCAAACAAGTCTATAGCCTTTAGTTTTTAGCCTATTTACAAATTTTTCTTTAACTTTAGGATAATTAAATTTTTAAGAGATCCCTCGGACGCGATTTTTAAATTTAGCTTTGTTCATATTTATTTATTTAACGCAAAGTGTGGAAAAATGGACAATTATGCAGCATTTTTTCTTGGTCTTCAGGAGCGACTGCCAAATATCAAAAAACGTCTTAAGTCCATACAGGGCCACTAACAAAATACAATTTATTTTTAGTTAAATTAATATGCTTCTAGATGTTGCATATTCTCAAAAATATTTTCCAAAATATGATAAGCATTATTTTTATAAACAAATTGGATAAACAAAAGGAAAATTTTTGCATTCTTGAGCAGAATTTTACGCAAGTCTGCCTCAAAATGTTTTACCTGAGAGGCTTAACTACAAAACATTGTTGACCTTTATCGGTTGTAATTGTTATAAACAAATTTCATAAACAAAAGTAGAAATTTGGAATTTCTGAGTTAAAAAAAAATTGACTTTCAACTAAACTACTCAGGTTTGCCTAAAGAAATATGACAGAATCTTTGTCCAGAACTCAAATTCTCCATTCTTATAAACAAATGTAATAAGAAAAGACCATTTTTGGCATTTCAGTGTAAAAGTTATTCTTTTTTCCACTTATTCACTTTAAAATGACTCAAGAAAGTAGGTTGACCACGAATATCTGTCTTAAATTGAATTTCTATATTTGCATAAACAAAAGCCATTTTTCGACGTGTTGTGAATGAATTCTACAAATAAGAGTCATAGAGGTATGTCCTGATATTGTTAACAGATTTCCTTAATTTCAGTCTTTCGTATGCAATGAGTGGATCTGAACGGACTAGTAATTTATGTCCCAAATTCTGATTCGTAGCTCTCGACAAATGTTGCGCGTATTACATTTATGAAATATCTTTAAATCTTTATATCGACAATTGTAAATAGTCAACAATGTTTTGTAGTTGAGCCTCTCAGGTAACGCATTTTGAGGCAGGATTTGCGTTTAAGACCAAAGATTCTACGCGAAAATGTCAAACTTTTACTTTTGTTTATGAAAATTTTTTACAACAATGAAAATTGTTAATAGTCAACAATGTTTTGTAGTCAAGCCTCTCAGGTAACGCATTTTGAAGCGGACTCGCTTAAAAAAACCAACGATTTTGCGAAAAAATTCAAAAATTTTGATTTTGTTTATAAAAAAGACAATTGTTAATACTCATCAATGTTTCGTAGTTGAGCCTCTCCGATAACGCATTTTGAGGCAGACTTTCATTGAAAACCAAATATTCTGCGCGAAAATCTCGAAAAATTGCGTTTGTTTATCTGATTTGTTAATAAAAAATGACAATTGTTAATACCCATCAATGTTTCGTTGTTCAGCTTCTCGTTAAATGCATTTAGAAACAGACTTGTGTAAAAAAATCAAGGATTCTGTGCAAAAATACTAAAATTTTGCTTTCGTTTATACGTATTGTTTATAAAAAATTAAAATGATTAATAATTATTAATGTTTCGTAGTTGAATCTCTCCGGTAATGCATTTTGAGGCAGACTGGCGTAAGAAGACCAAAGATTCTGCGCGAAAATGTCAAACTTCTCCTATTCTTTATCCAATTTGTTTATAAAAATAAGGGTATCCAATGGCATCTAATTCAAAATCTTAGGCAACAATTAGTTGTGGAAATTCATAGTTTCTGCATGAAATCTGAGAAAAATTAATGTTCGATTACGATCAGTTAAAAACAGTTGCTCTTTTGCAATCATTTAAACAATTTTTGTAAACAAATACACAGTTCGACTCCTTGTTGTCCTATTTTGTGATCTGATAAAATGGTTCATTTATCTAGACAATTATTATATGCAAATACCCATGTCCAACAATTTTCCCTGGAAAGATTCAATTTTTTACGGAATCGACCAAAAACATCTTCCGTGTGACTTCTTGCTGTGATATATTTCTATTTACCAATAACTGTTAATTATTTAAACAATTTCTTTGAACAAATTCACATTTCGATCTCTTTTCCATGAATGATCTCTTTTTGTTTTTGAGGAATCAACTAAAAATATCTTACCAATGATTTCGTGTTGTCATGTTTTTCCAATTGACAGCCAACTGTAATTATTTGAACAATTCTTATTGAAAAATACCTATTTTCTCTTTTTTTCATGAATAGGTTCAATTTGTTTTGCGGAATTGACTAAAAAGGTCTTCCCAGTAACTTTATGCTGTCATATTTTCCGAATTAAATATAACTGTTAATTATTTAAACAATATTAATAAACAAATGCGCATTTTTATCTTATTTCTATTAATGGATTCATTTTTTTTAAAAGAATCGACTTAAAATGTATTTTTATTTATATGAGACATTTTTAGTCCATAGCACATATTGCTAAATTATTTGTAAATAATGTGAATGATTATTGTGTTGCTTGATCATTTTCTGTTTTCGAAATTTTCATTCTTATTCCTATTCCTATTGCTTGCACTTTTCGATGCAGAAATTAGTTACAAAATCAATAATTTAACTTTATGTGAAATGTTTTGGAATATCCATTCTAAGGAAAAGATAGATCGGAGATATAAAATAGAATCGATTGTGAATATTATTCAAAATACGAGGTTGTACACTATGCAGTGTTCTTGGGAGCAATAGGAAAAAAGATGGAAATTTGCATTTGTTTATAGAAATTATTTTAATAATTAGTTAACATTATTTAATTAATTAACAGTTATTTTCAATTCGAGAAATATGACAGTAAAAAGTCACTGACAAGACATTTTTAGTCGATTCCGTAAAAAAATTAAGCCTATTCATAGAAAAAGGTAAAAATAGGTAATTGTTCATAAGAATTGTTCAAATAATTAACATTTGCTGTCAATTGGGAAAATATGACAACAAGAAGTCATTGGTAAGACATTTTTGGTTGATTCTTTAAAAAATGAGATCATTCATGTCAAAAAGATCAAAATGTTCATTTGTTTATAGAAATTGTTATATAATTAACATTTATTGTTAATTCGAAAAATATGCCAGCAAGAAGTCACAGACAAGACATTTTTAGTCGATTCCTTAAAAAAAATGAGTCAATTCATTGAAGAATGTTAAGTATGGGCATTTGTTTATAAGAATTGTCTAAATGAATAAAAAAATTTGTCAAACTACAAAATAGGACAATAAGGAATAATTGAAAAGACATTTCCAGTTTATTCTGCGAAAGAAATTAAGCCTACTCATTCAAACATTGTCAAACTGCGTATTTATTTACAAAAATTGTTAAAATAATTGCAAAAGAGAAACTATTTTTAACTGATAGTAATTGAACATCAATTTTTCTCAGATTTTGTGCAGAAACTATGAATTTCAACAACTAATTATTGCAAATTACGAAAAAATGAAACTTGTTCATTAATTTGTTCATAACATTATAAACGATTTTTTTCTGTCTTGATCATATAATAAATTACTTCTGGATAGTTGTTACACTGATTTAAGGCCTGTTTGAATTTGAGAATATTTAGAGCAGTGGCACACTGGAAATGTTATCAAAAAGAAAAAAATTTCATTTGTTATTAAATAAAAAGTAAGTTTTACGACCATTAAAAAAAATACATCCAAATCCGTTGAAAATTGAACTGACCAGCGATTTTTGACCAAAAAAAAGTGCTTTCTGGCACAGTGTGTGGCGCCCCTAGATATTTGCCTACCGGCACTGGAGTCTAGTCAACTATAGTTAGAGTTCGCGAATTCTGAACTATAGTAGTCGTTTATACTTAATGTGGTTCCCCATTTTCTTTTACTCCAATGCAACCTTTCTTCGCTGCGTCACTGGTTTCGTTTTCAGAAACGCAATAAAAAAACTTCTACGAAAAATTGAGATGGTACCTAACCACCTTTATTAACTTACAGGTAAAGTGCATTAATTTTCTTTTAATTTTCTATCCGAAATAATGTATTAACGATATCATATATATTGTTCCAAAGAATTTTAGATTTTAAAACACGTTGTAAGTGTGAATACCAAACAAACTTTAGATATCAAAAACGCATTGAAAATTTTCATTTTGAGTTTATATAGGAGAAAATCTAATTTTTATGGGCTTCTTAAAATTGAAGTCATTTTCAAAAGCTCTCAAAAAACAAAAAATTATTTTTTTGTCTCTTTGGAAGCTTTTTCGCATGTTTTCCATTTTCGTCATTGTCTTGAAATGTTGTGAAATCTACTATTTTATACTTGATTTATAACGTAAAAAAAATTAACAATAAATATTTACATCATACAATAAAGAACAATATGTAATCTGAAAATTGGAATCATTTGTAAAAATTTGAAATTGTTGAATTTGGTAAAAGTGTCCGAATAATGGCAAAAAATTGTCGTTTCTACTCTGCTGGAAATGTATTTTCACAATGAAATACAATAAATTACAATAAAGTGGAGAATTAATATTCTTCTAGGAACTAAAAGTTTTGCTAGAATTCGGACAATTTAAAAAATTATTTCCCGAGTACACTCAACCCTGGATTTAAGTCACCTGTATTCAAGTGCTTCCTAGAATTTCTGCCGGCTAGCATTCGTTGTGTGGTGTGTGGAGGTCCGAGGAACAGGGAAAGAGGCGCGGCGAGCTAGGCGCAATTGCGCAGTACCGTAGCCTCAAAGCGGGCAGGATGCTGAACGGATAATTTCATCAGTTCGCTTTCATTGTTTCAGTTGGTTTTGGCTATTCGTTACAATAATGTCAAAAAGCAAGCGTTTAACGTTCGAAGAGCAATACGAGCTTGTGGAAAAAGTGAAATCAGGTGCCTCAAAACAGTCTGTTTTACAGAAATATGGTCTCTTTAAGAGAACATTAAAGTGTGTGATAGCTCGCGAATCTGTGTAAAGGAATAAGCTTAAAAGTTATAAAATATTTGAAGAAGAAATCGTCGCAAACAAGTGATAATATGGTTTTGGATCCTGCTGTGTTAGAATGGTTTAAGCAAGTGAGAGATAGAGGTGATCTAATATCCGGGCCGATCATTGGAGAGAAAGCTCTCATTTTAAACGAGAAGCTGAACGTTCTTCAAACGTTCAAAGTAAGTAAGCAGACATACGAATATTTTAACGTGAAACAGCCAAATTTGTTCCTCATTTCAGCTAAATATTTAATTTATCCTTGTAACAGACAAATTTACTGCATGTCATTCATCAATTAGAAGAGGTTTTTTAGGTTTTGTTTGGGCTTTTAAACATTTTTCAAAGATAACCTTTATTAAGATCCATGCTAAAATTTTATGTTAAAATGTTATGTTTAAAACGCTAAAAAATATATTTTTTTGTTTATTATAAGTAATGGCTTTTCAACTTATAGAAATGTCCATTAGACCAAAATTAAAAGTAATTAAATCATTATTCTTCAAGTAAAAAATATACTTTATTTATTTATCATATTTATAATTTGTAAATTATTATAATATATTACATAATTATTTGTTATATAATATAAATTTATAATATATATAATAATATTTTTAGGAAAAGCATCCAATCAGACGCCATGCGCGACGCGTGCGCAGTACCGTATGGAGTTCGCGTTGGGAGCACTGGTTTACACGACCCCCTAAAAGCACGGAACGTGTTTACATTATAGAAATTCTTGGAAGAGCCTCATGGCTATCGCAAGCCATACCCAAAACTGGGCATAAATCCAGAGTTGAATGTAATTACAAAGAGCGACGCACTATTTACAATACAAAAAGATCTCGGTGGATTTGAAAAAAATTCTATTTCGTAGTTTATTAAAATACTAGAAATTTCCTGACAGGAAAAGAAGAGATCACGAAAGAATGTTAAGTGAAAAAAGACAGAGGGAGAAGGAAAGGTACATGGAAGAGGTCGAGCAAGCGGTAAAGGAGGGGAGGGAATGGGAATTGATGAACAGGATAGAGGAGGAAGGAAGGGTATAAATGAGAAAATCGGGATGCAAGAGTGGACGGAGTATTTCAAGGGGCTGTTAGGGGATGTGGGAAATAGGGTAAACGGTAAAGAAAGAAGGGCGTTAGAGGAGGACGAGGACAGCTTAGATAAGATTAGTAGGGAAGAGGTGAATGAGGCAATTTGCAAAGCTGAAAAGAAACAAGGGAACAGGTGAGGATGGCTTGGAAAATGAAGCACTGAAATATGGTGCAGAAGAGGTGAAAGAAGAGATGCGGAAGGTTTGCAAAAAGGTTTGGACAGGCGAAGGGTGGCCGGAGGAATTGAAGACAGGGCTGGTAGTGCCGTTGATTAAGAAAGAAGAGGGAAAAAGGGTAGACGAATATAGAAGTATTTCACACTCATGTCAGTAGGATATGAAGTTTACGCGGAAGTGCTTAGAAAGAGTCTGGAAAGACACGTGGAAGAAAAGGGAAGTATACCGTACATTCAGACAGTTTTTAAGAAAGGGATGGGGACCACATACAACATTTACGTGCTTAATCTTCTAGTCAATAGGAAGTTAAGACGGAAGAAAGAAAAACTAGTTGCACTGTTTGTGATTTTAAAGCAGCATTTGACTCTGTGAACAGGAGTGTGCTGTGGAAGTTCATGAAAGAGAGAAAAATTGATGAAAGGTTGATAGAGAGGATGAAAGAGATATTTGTGGAGACTTAGATAAGGGTGAAGATAGAATGAAAGAAAGGAGAGGAATTACGTACAGGGAGGGGACTTACGCAAGGGTACCCATTGATACCCCTCCTGTTTAGTAGCCTATTAGCAGACTTGGTGGAGAGAATGGAGAGGAAGGGAAAAGGGGGTACAATATTGGGAACAGGTAAAATTTATTCATAAGCATACGCAGACGATGTAGTTCTAGTAGCGGATGATGAAAGAGGGATGAGTCTGATGGTGAAAATGTTCGAAGAGTGAGAGAAAAAGATTTAGCAGTGAATGTGAATAAGACTAAGATGATGTGCTTCAGAAGAAAAAGCTCAGAGTAGAGTATAAATGAAAGATAAATAGCGAGGTGGTGGAGTTGGTGGAGTTTTGCTACCTAGGATTTTGGTTTGAATCAGGAGGATAAGAGCTGCAAGTGAGAAAGAGATTGGAGTGTGCGAGCAAAGTAATAGGACGAGTGAGGGGTATAGGGAAGAGAAGGTTCAAGGTCGACTGGAGGATGAGAGTGTGGATGTTAGGCGTGTTAGTGTGACAGTGTTAGTCAGACAACTGAAAAATTCCTGGAATTTTGAAGAGAAACTAAGGTGGGAGGAGTGAAGCAAGATTGAACAAGTGTGTACCTGGGAGATTATGGACAAAGAGAGGAGGGGTAACTTGGGACTTTCGAAACGGCAGAAAAAGAGATACGAAATGAGGTTCGAATATGGGATACAACTGAGGAGTAGAGAATGGTAGGGAAACGTGGAAGGGATGATGGTAAGGCAAGGAGAGGAGAGATGGGAAGAAGTCTCGAAGTCAAGGAACAACAGCTGGTATAGGATGGTTAAGGGGGAGGAGGAACCGGAATAGCTGAAAAAGATCAAAAAGCAGAGCCAATGGAATAGAGTGGTGAGATTCAGAATGGGAGAGGGGATAAGAGCATGTAAGCACTAGATGAATGAAGATGAGAATTTGTGTAGAGTATGTAGGTAAGAGCAGGAATCATGATTGCATGCGTTAAAGAGGTGTACAGGTGACGAAGGAGGAGGTGAGAGCGTAGAAGAGAGAATAAAGTGAATTTTGAATGGGAATGGTCAGGATGAGGAATGGATGAAGAAGCTGGAAGAGTTGAGAGAGAGAGAACTGGTACACGGGGTAGGGAAAAGTGGAAAAAAATGACTTCTAAAGGAGAATAAGGAAGTAGTGTTGCGGAATTGAGCTGCAATCTTTAGATTGATCGTGGTAAGAGGAAACGGTCGCAAGCGCCTAGGATTAAGAATAATTGTTAAGACGATATTGTAGGAAATAGTTGGTAAGGTAATATATAAGGGTTGTAGATAAGAAAATATGTAATGGTACTATAAAGACTCTTGAGCCCGTAAAAGGGAGAGAGTATGAACAAATAAAGGAGAAGAAGATTATGACTAGTTTTTAGGTGCGGGTTCCTTTTTACAAAAAATTACAATTTTCACATTGTTGTACTTTATAATAATTTATTGTATTTTACATATTGTGAAATGGGATTTTTTTCCATTGATTTTTGAAAAGTCGTTACAGTTTTAATAGTTTCCAATTTAAAATTGTTTTATTGCGATAAAGTAAAAGCTTGAAAGTTGAAAATTTCAAATAAAAACCTTTAATTTTAAAATCGCCCAATTTTTTAGTTTCTTAAAAATTTTCGATTTAAGCACTTGAATTTTGCGATTTTCCCACTTTAAATGCATCCAATTTAAAATCGTAGGCTACAGATTTAAATTTATTTTTTTAAAACATTACTTTTCAGAACATTCTAACTTGTAAGTTTTTAAGCAATTTATGATTAGGTACACTTCAATTTTTTGCATTGTTTTTTATTTGTAGAAAATTAGAAAGAAATGTACACAAGAAAGTACAATTTTTTGCTATTATTTTGACATATTTACACAATTATATGATAATTTAGAATTTTCACATTGTTGTGCTTTATTGTAATTGTATTTTATTGTGAATTGTGATTTTTTCATTTCTTTTCAAAAAGTCGTCAAAATTTTAATAGTTTCCAATTTAAGATTGTTTAATTTCAAAAGAGCGAAAGGTTCTCAATTCAAAATTTTGAATAAAAACCCTTTAATTATAAAATTGTGTAATTTTTAAGCTTTTTAAAATTTTCAATTTAATCACTTAAATTTTTGGATTGTCCTGTTTTAAATGCATTCAATTCAAAATCTTAGGCTATAAATTCTAACTTATTTATTTGAAATTTTACTTTCAGAACATTATAAGTTTTGAGTTTTTTTTAAAATTTGTGGTTAGGTACTTGTACAATTTTTTGCATTGTTTTTTGAAAAAATCATAGAAAATAAAAAAAAATGTACACAAGAAACTACAATTTTTTGCTATTATTTTGACACGTTTACAAAATTTTACAACAAATATTTACAAAAAATTACATTTTTCACATTTTTGTACATTTTCACCAGGGCAATTCAAATTGAAAATCAGTACCGTAAACTGGGGCTAAGTGGCGCATACGGGGGAAAGCGGCACACCCTTGATTCTACATTTCTGAATTCGATATTTGCTTGTCGGTAAAAAATATAAAGGATTGCAACTTACAATTGTAAATAATTAAGTTTTCAGTTTATAAGGTCGGTTTCGGTTTTTCGTTTTTTTTTTTTGGATCTTATAAACCGAAAACTTAATTACTACATGAACAAGAAGTCAAAACTGGAGAAAGAGAAGCACTAGCAATTGTAAAACTTCAGATGAAAAACGCAGAAGAAGCAATATCGCGTTTTAAATACAGAATCAAGGGTGCGCCGCTTTTCCCACATATGCGCCGCTTAGTTCTGGCTTACGGTAATCAATTATGAAATATAATCTGATCACACTCATGCAGTTTTTTCTAGGTTCCGTATAGAATAGGAAATAAAAAAAATTCTTCTGAAAATGGATGCATTTGTTGGCCGAGGTAGAAGTAGACTTTCAACTTCAAGGATCAGAAATCCGAGGGTGCGAATAAATGCGTAAGTAAAGTTGGTAATTTTATTGTTGTAAATTATTCTTTCTAAAATTAATTTGCATATATTTCTTGTAAATTCTGCAATATATTCACTATTTTTATGAATTTATTAATGTACAAAAATACTACTTTGAATGTCGACTCCGCAGTTTGTTTTGGTGAAACAATATCAGGATTTTGGTTACAATATCCGGAAATAATTTTTATTGAAATTTTTATTTACTACAATTTTTTTAAGATTACGATCTGAAAAAAGTAAAATATAAAATTTAAATTCGGAATATTGAGATATTCAGAATATTTCCTTACGTTATTTTCCAATATTAAATACAACAAATTCATTGATTTTATAATGTATAGTCTGCACAGTTTTTATGCATAAATAAACTTCAGAAACAACGAAAATTTTTAATGATAAATACATGAATATAAAAATCAAAATATTAATTTTCAGGCCAAATCGAAGCGAATTTAATACAATTCCTCTGTATCCAATTCCACAGTACCCTATTCCGGAAGAACTGGCTAAAGTATTGAAAGAAAAAGTTGAATTATATCCAGGAATTTCCAATAAGAGTCTGGAATGGCTCAATACCCTCAAAAACTTATCCGGTGTAAAGTACATTGAAAATGCAAATTATTTACAAACTCTAAAACTTCTACTTTACCTAGAAGAATATCACAGTGAAGAATCGCCGGACCAGTATGTTAGGACCAAAATTAATCGCGCAAAATGTCCTCTAGGTACAAATAACTTTAATATAGAAATTCCTGCCAAAATGTTGAATACAAATTTGCAGGAGTATTTAATGCCCGACGATATCATAGAAGTTCAAGTACTTAAAAATCCAACGAAATACAAATTAGTAGTAACAAAGGTGGAACTGGATTTCATAAGCGTGAAAGGAACGTCTGCGTGAGTGAGAAATTAAAAGGTTCCTTTAATATAAAATTAATGGCAATCACCTTTAATATATAAAAAATTTTTTATTTCAAGAAGCTAGACATCGAAACGAATTCTAATAAAAGTTCCAAGAGTGACTTAAATTGAACATATCAAACTCGAAGTTTCTAACTTTTTTAAATTTTAGATTGGAATTGTAGCATTAAAAAAATATATAATTTCAATTAATTTCAAATAAAATTTTAATTCAGGAGAAATTTTTGTACATATAGGTACTAAGAAGTTATAACATTTTCGATCAAAATATAAATTCACTGTTCACCTTAGAAAATTGAAGCATATAAAATTGTAAACGTTTAAAATAAAATAATTGCAAATTGAACAAGTTCAACTATGAAACGTTGAAAATTGATCGATTTTAAAGTTTAGAAGTTCAGTTAAAATTTGACAATTTCTGAATTAGAAATATTCAAATATGAAACTAGAACTTTTTTTTACACTGAAACCCTTTGAAGTTGAATTATTTTAATTTAAGAAATTATTTCAAATTATTAATTGTCAAATTGTACATTGTAGCTTCATTAAGAAGCTATTCAATTTTGAACGTTTTAATTTTAAAAT
Source organism: Melikaiella ostensackeni (assembly GCA_032362435.1). Classification (NCBI taxonomy): domain Eukaryota; kingdom Metazoa; phylum Arthropoda; class Insecta; order Hymenoptera; family Cynipidae; genus Melikaiella; species Melikaiella ostensackeni. The sequence continues at coordinate 14,142 of JAUMHM010097738.1, forward strand.
TCTAACTTTAATTGTAAGTCTTCCGATTTGAAATAGTTCAATTTTTAAACGTTTTAATTCGATAATAGGCTTCGCAGGCCAAAGTGCTCTAATAACAGGGAAAATAAGCAGATTTTTCAAGAAAATAGGGGAATCGATTCATCTCAATAAAATCCATGCAAGTGCTATATTAAATTGAATTTCAAACGCTTTAAATTCCTAGCATTTTAAGTAAAAATATTGCATTTTCAACCAAGAAGATGAATTTTCTACAAAAAAGTTTGATTTTCAATCCGAAAAAAAAATTTTCAACCAAATAGTGGAATTTTTCACCAAAATAGTTGAGTTTTCAACCAAATAATACAATTTTTAATCAAAAGAGATGAATTCTCAACCAAAAATATAATAGTAGACTTTTTAACCAAAAAGAATTAACTTTCAAACAGAGAGTTGGGTTTTCTTATTGAATTCTATTGATTCAGTTCGCATTGAAGTAGAAAAACAAGAAAAAGGGGAAGATTGTGAAGCCTGCGATGAATAAATAGAAATTTTTATTCATTTTTAATATTTTCAAAATATTAGGTTGAAAAACTGGAAACTTTGCTTAGAAAATAAAGTTAATTTTCCGCTGCACACTTTTTGATTCCGGATTACACACTTTTATTTCCGGACTACACAAAGCGTGTCAAATTGTGCAACATTTTAGGCTCTGATTTTAAACTTATATCTTTAAAATGATCTAATAATGAAGATATAAGTTCAAATTATTCAATATTACAAAACTCCTCTAAATTTGAATTTGTCCAAGCATTGGAAACCGTACTTTTCAATTTTTAATTACCAAAAGAACAATTAAAAATGACATAATCTTAAGTTTAAGGTATTTGAATTTAAAAGTAGTTATTCATAGGATTAGACATTGTAAACTAAATAATTTTAAATTTGAAAATGTTATAAACAGAACATTTTGAATTGCGAATGAAAGGCTCAAAGCTTTCAAATTTAATTTGCATAAAATTGTTGAATTTCAAATTAAACTTTAGAATTTTTATAGAATGACAATATTTAATTCAAACTTCTACTTTCGATCTGTTTCAACGTAGCACAGTTTCATGTGATATCAATATTATCAAGTAACATTTCAATTGAATGGGATAGGTTTGTTCTACTAAAAATTAGAAAAATTGTTCTCGGTAACCGAGAATCTCGACTTCTTCACATTGTGGAGACGAATATTTGTTTAGATAAGATTTGCATAGACTTTCACTAAGTTTGATTATTATACTTTCATAAATTTCAATATCATTGCAGATTCCAGAACGCATATCGAGTAAATTCTGAAGACACATATATCGTCAAGTTTGAAAATTATAACTGGCCTATTCGCGCGTGTCATTATGCGATCAGTTTGGTAGATGAATCCAAATTGTCTCCAATTTGGAATCCAATTCCAAAGAACATTTGCAGCCGACCAATTGCGTAAGCTGGAATTGGATTTTTTTCATATCCAAAGTAGAAAAAATAGAATCAAAACGGACTATAAATTAAAATTTATGATAAATTTGTTTCTTATCATCAAAAATAATTTCAGAATTTTGTCCTGGTTTAACAACAATATAAAAAGTAATCCTGAACAGATGCAAGCTGTTCAAAGAATTTTGGGACAAACAGCACGTCCTTCTCCCTATCTGGTTTTCGGCCCACCAGGAACTGGAAAAACTGCTACGATTGTAGAAGCAATTTCCCAGATTTCGAAAACTTTGAAGAAAAAAATTCTAGTTTGCACTCCATCAAATGCGGCAGCTGATGAAGTAACAAAGCGATTGATGCGCAATATTGAAAACAGATTAATCTGCCGATTAAACAGTAAATCCAGACAGAGGTTAGATTTTAAAAACAATTTAACTATCAATTAACATACTTTAAAGACCTCCAGTAATTATTACTTTTTGTGATACATTTAGGAAAAGTATTGACAAAAGTATTCGCTGCTGTTCCTATGACATTTTATCAAGGGACATATTTAGGGAAAAGGAGATTTTTATAATGACTCTTGTTACTTGCACAAGGTACTAACCATTTTTATTATCAGCGTAATCTTTAATATTTCACCTGAATTTGTATTTCCAGTTTTATTTCCGAATCTGATAAAAAAATAATTGTGAGCTTTTCATTTTTCAGGCTAGTGAGGACTGGTTTGTTTCAGAACCATTTCACTTATATTTTCATTGACGAAGCTGGACAAGCAACTCAGCCTGAAACTCTCATTCCTTTGGGATTAACGAAGCCATACAAATATGAAGGCTACTTGGGAAGGTTCAATGCACAACTCGTTTTGTCTGGAGATCCAAAACAGTTGGGACCTGTTATGAAGACCAAACTTGGTCAACTTTTACTAGGTAGTAATGGATCTCTATAATATATAAAGTATTAAATACATAAATATAATAGGAGAGCTGGACCAGAAAATTGGAAAGACCGTGAAATGACCAGAAATTTGTTGAGATGGGGCAAAAAAATGGGAAATCGCAGTAAATTTACTTTCAGACCGTGAATTTTGTTTAAGTCTTAGTTTTAGTACAACATATTACTCGATCGCCTTAAATGCCACTTCATATCTTATGAAATAATGTAAGATTGAAGATGTTCATTTTGAAATTGTTTACAATGCCTGTACGATTTTAGTAGGAGATTTTATAATTTGAAGCACTTCTAATTTCAAATTGTAGAATTTTAAAGACAAAATCATTAAGTTTTTAGTGCTTAAATTTGATTATTTTAATTATTAATTGTTTAACTCGGAACGTTTATAATTTGAATATGTACAAGTTTGAGTGTTTACTTCAAGCAAACCTATACAGAATTGTTTGGTTTGAAATTTAAATTTCTCAAAATTGTACAATTTAGTAAAACAGGCCTTAATGTTTGAAGTATTTTTTTATTTATTGCGTTCAAAATTGAATAATTTTAGATGGAAACTTGTATTGATTAATTAGATCATTTGAAATTCAACAATTTTTGTTTGAACACTTCTAGATTTATCAAATTTATTTCAATATCAAAGCCTAATATTAGAGCAATTATAAATTTAAATCTTCATTATTTAATACTTAGACAAAAGTGTTTGAAATATGTAGTTGGACTATTAATTGAATTTGTAAAAATTGTATTATAAAGTTGTTCAAAATTGTAGATCGCTCCATCATGTACACTTTGAAATTGAAAGTATGTATTAATAGGTCGATAATTTTCCAAGCTTATTTTCCAATCTGTCAAATTCTGATTGCCGTAAATGTTAAATTGTTTAATTTTAAATAAGTTCCGTTTGTAAATGTTCATTTTCAATTAATAAAAATTGTTCAATTTTATTGGCTTCTACTTTGGAATTGTATAATTTTGTATGTTTTTCATCAATAATTTTCTGAGCATCCTTTTTCATATGTCAAATTTTGATTGCCATGAATGTAAAATTGTTCAATTTTGAATAGACTAGGTTTGAAAATGGTTACTTTGAATTATTTTTGTTTTTGAATACTTCAAATTTTAAAAATTTCAATTTTAATGGCTTCTACTTTATAAATGTACAAATTTTTTTATTTTGGAATTGTCTAACTTTAAAAGCTTTGAATTTTCATAATATTGAACGAGTTTGAAATCGTTTAATTTTGAATTTTTTACATGTCAGCTTTATAATGGTTATGGTTAATTTGGCAGTACATTCGTTAATTTAGACATTCTTTTTTAAGTATTTAAAATGATAAATTACTTAGTTTTGGAGATTTGAATTTAAAAATTTAAATAATTGCAATTTTTAAATGAAGCATTAAAAATTGTATAGTTTGAAATTGAAGTTGTTCGAAATTGTAGAATTCTCAGTTGAAGTCGTTCAAAATTGAGAAATTTAATATAAAAGTTGGTAGTTCAACAATTTTCTGAGCATCTTTTTCTATCTCTCGAAATTTGATTGCCATAAGTATGAAATTGTTCAGTTTGAAATAAACTCGGTTTGAAAATGTTCTCTTCGAATTATTTTTCTCTCTGGAGTCCTAGAAATAAAAATTATTCAATTTTGAATGTTTTCATTTTGAACAAACCAGGACTGAAAATGTTCAATTTGAATTATTGTTCTTTGTTTGAAAACATGAAATAAAAAATTGTTCAATTTTAGTGGCTTCTACTTCGGAATTTTGTGCAATTTAGGATTCTTTAAATTTGGGAATTGTCTAATTTTGAAAGCTTCGAGTTTTAACGATATTGAACGAGTTAGAAATTGCTTGATTCTAAATTTTTTACACGTAAACATTAGAATTGTTTCACAGTTGATTTCTTAATTTCGAGATTCTATTTTGGGTTCTTAAAATTATAAATTATTTAGTTTTGATGATTTGATTTTGAAAATTTAAATAACTGTAAATGACCACGAATTTTATTCTAACTTTTGAGAAGTCACTCTGAATATAGAAGAAAGATTTCAAAAAGTTTGATTAATACATTTGAATCGGAAATAATTTAAAAGGATTTTCATCTTCTTTTTTAGGAGAGTCAATGCTGCAACGATTAATGGACCGGGTAGAACTTTACCAGAGAGACAAAGATGGGAGATACAATCCGAATTTCTTAACAAAACTGGTGAATAATTACAGAAGTCACGAAGCAATTCTTCGTGTCCCCAACCAGTTGTTTTACGAGAATGAACTCAAGTCGTGTGGAGGTAAAGAAGTCTCTAGAGCGGAAGACTGGTCAAAGTTACCGAAAAAAAAGTTTCCTATCATTTTCCACGCTATTCATGGAATCGAAAAAAGATCAAAGAATTCCCCCAGGTCAGATAAAATTAATTTTTTTTAAATTTAAATTTTAGAAATTGAAGAGAAAGTTTTCTAATAATAAAAATATGATTTTAGTTCGTATAATCAATCAGAGGCGGACATTGTGGTCAACTACGTGAGAGAATTATTAGGAGAAAAATTGGGCAAACATAAAATTAAGGAAATGGATATAGGAATCGTTTCTCCATTCAGATCACAGGGAGCGATTATTGAGGAAGCTCTCCAGAGAAGAGGGATTCACGGCATATCTGTCGGCACTGTTGAAATTTTCCAGGGACAGCAAAAAAACATAATAATTGTCTCCACAGTGAGGTCGGCTTTGTTCCAGCACGACGGAAAATTCCACATTGGCTTCCTTTCGCATGAAAAGGTAATTATTTCTAATAAGTAATAGTAAGAATATCGAAAATTGTCTTAAATAGGAAAATCTAACTATAAAATCCTTACAGCGCTTCAACGTGACAATTACTAGAGCGAAGTCTTTGTTAATCGTTGTGGGAAATCCAAAGTTCCTGCAAATCGACCCTTGCTGGTTAGAGTTTATAAAATACTGTCAGAGAAATGGAGCCTGTCTGGGTCAGAAATTTACTTTGAGAGACTTGTCTGAAGAGGAAAAATTGAAGTTGACCGAAAAGAAATCCGGTAAGGAAGCCAGACTTTGAAAGCTGATTACATGTTTAAAATATAAACAGAGTCACTAATTCTTTTTTCCTTTTTCAGGTAAGAGTCTCATTTTGGAAGATTTGTTGAAACGTTTGGATCTTGGCAAATCGGATTAGAAACGATGGAGGCAATCTTCTTCTTCTAGCCGAATTAGTTTAAGATCATTCAAATGTCTCATTTTCTTAGGTCTTTTTTTAACGGTAGTTTAAGTTTGCATTTTCATTTCGCATTTGCATGATATTTTATACTTCCATGACGAATGTATGTTTCGGTATGTTTATTCGAATAAAAACAAATTAAGTGATTTTAAATCTAATGTAGGAATAGTATATATTTTTTAAACGCACTATCAAAAATGGTGGATTATAATTGAGAGATTATTTAGTACCGAACAAACAGTGATATGTGATTTTGCAATTAGGGCCTAAAATGTTGCGTAGTGCGACACACTTTGTGTATTCCGGATTCTAATGTGTGTAGTCTGTAATGAAAAAGTGTGCAGTGGAAAATCGAGTTCCTTAGTCTATAAATTACCAAAATTCCTATTTATTTATCGCAGGCTTCACAGTTTTTCCGCTGTTTTCGTCTTTTTCCACTTTTTCTCGTTTTTCCACTTGAATGCGAACTGAATTGATAGAACCCAATAAGAAAGCCCAACTACATATTTTTCATTAAAAGTTCATTCTTTTTAATGCTTGAAAAGTCTACTATTATATTTTTGGATAAAAATTTTATTATTGCGTTTAAAATTTAATTGTTTTGTTGAAAATTCACCTTTGGGTTCAAAATTCAACTATTTTGGTGGAAAATTCAAGAATTTGGTTGGAAATTAACTTTTTTGTTGAAAATTCATTTTTTCGGTTTGAAAATTCAACTGTTTTGTGAAATTGATATTTTTTAGTTGAAAATTCTACAATTTTGTTAAAAAGTCATCCTTTTTGGTTGAAAATTCATTGTTTCTTCTTTAGATTCATATTCTCACAGGTTGAAAATTCAACAATTTTGTAGAAAATTCGTCTTTTGGCTTGAAAATTCCACTTTTTGGTAGAAAATTTAACTATTTTGGAGGAGAATTCAACTATTTCGTTGAAAATTATTTTTTCTGTCAAAAATTTATATTCTCTAGTTGAAAATTCAACTGTTTTTTGAGAATTTGTCTTCTTGGCAGAAAAAAATCAACTTTTTGTTAGAAAATTCAACTATTTGGTTGAAAATCTATATTTTCGATTTAATAATTCAACTGTTTTGTAGAAAATTCTTTTTTTTGGGGTTGAAAATTCAACAATTTGGTTGAATTCTTTTTCTTGACTGAAAAATCTTTCTTGATGGTTGAAAGTTGATCTCCTTTTTTAAAAATTCATCTTTTTCGTTGAAGATTCATCATTTTAGTTGAAAATTCCTTTCTTTGGTTGAAAATTTAAACATTTAGTTGAAAATTGCTTTTTTGGATGAAAACTAATTTTTTTTAACTGAAATATTAATTATTCCATTTTTAGTTTAAAATTGATCTTTTTTGGTTGATGATTCAACTATTTGGTTGCATATTCGCCTGTTATGGTTAAGAATTAATTCTCTTGGTTGAAAATTCATATTTTTGGCTGAAAATTTAACTATTCGGTTAAAAGTTCATCCATTTTTTTGAAAATGCAATATTTTTGCTCGAAAATTTAGGAATTGAAAGCGTCTCAAATTGCATTTTATACAGTGCCTACATTAATTTTATTTAAAAGAATTTATTCCCCTATTTTCGTGAAAAATCTCCTTACTTTCCTTTTTGAGAGCATTTTTGGCCTGTGTGTTTGTTTTCGTTGATAAATAGTTTACAATCTAACTAAATTACAATTTTTTCCAAAATCGTTTATAATTCTGGACTGGGGAGTTAACCCGTTCATTGTATGGTGTAGCCGCCCATAGGTATACTCATAATATATTCATCGAAACGAGTGAAGAAAATCATATCGATTAAATAAAAATTTGTGTTGGATCGGTTTTGTCATATTTCTTTAATGCGATCGAAATTTTTTAAGCTATTTTTTGAATTATTGAGAGATTACATAAGACAAGCTGTGTACTCTAGAGTCTAATGATTTTGTTCCTGGTTTGTAAATATTAGAAATAGGAAAAGACTTCTATTAAAACAAAGAAAAGGAATTTATTATAATTATATCAGGAATTCAAGTGTACACCTGACTAAAGATGAAAAATACGAACTCTTATAAATTAAAAAGGTTTGACTTGATTGGAAATGATCAATGTCTTTCAGCGGGGTCTATAGGACTTTGCACGTACATATAGGTTTTTGCAGGTATGTTGAGTTTCAGACTTGTACGAACAAGTCGACACTAGTTTCGACGCAAACATCAAGAAGTATGCCTAATAAAGCTGCTCGGCAGTTTTATATAGTTTTATACTATTCTTATTTGCCCTTTAGTGTTATAGTCGTGAACTCGAGTCATACAGAATTTTCAGAAAAAAAATCGAATATCTTCCTTTACCAGATTACAGGTAAGGTAATTTTTGAGAAAAAACACAACAGGACATAAATTATTAAACACATAATATATAACTAATATGGAAATGTGGTTAAATACCGAATATATTTCATGCCCTTCATAAACATAACCTCAAAATGAGAATTTTAAGACATTTTTCTTGTCGATTTTGCTGTTCTGCATAATCTATTGCAATCAGATTTTCAAAAAAAATTGAATTAGTTACATGTGACTTTATTGATATTAAAATTTCCATAACGAATTTCACTTTGAAGGTCAGCGTGAAGGTTTATAATTATATCAATGTTGTATAATCGTTTTCAATTGTTATATTGATTGTTATTATAATGATTAGAAATTGAAAGCGTCTATAAGGTATAATAACACTGTTAAAAATAAAAAACAATTGTGATTTCACCGGCTAATTTTTTATTGTTATACAAAAAACTATTACGCAGAACTGGAAAGCAAAAAGTTATTACGCCCAAGAGGCAATTTTAACATACTTATTGAATGTTGCTTAAAATTTTGTTTATAAGATTTTTTTATGGACTTATGTCTGGGGAGGGTCCATTAATTACGTATGGGCTTTTTCGGCGGGGTGTGGGGTGTAAACTTGGAAAATCTTACGAATCCTTATTTGGGGGGGGGAGTTCAAAGCATTTTTTTCCCTGAGGAATGTAAGTTTCCTCTTTCTAATTATTATTTTTTTTTAATATGTGACCGTTCGCGAAGTAAGGGACCTAACGCCCAGGAGCTACATTTTACAGGAGGAGCGATTGAAGAGGCGGTCCAGCACAAGAACTCCGCATGAGAGGACCTGACTTTGCAGTTTAATAACAATTCGAATTTTACAGTTAAAAGGATAATTTTTATCATTATGAAAGGCCAAATAAAAAACTATCGATTGATGTAAAAAAGTAAAAATCAATTTTTTGGGCGTTAGATCCCTTTCTTCGCGGACGGTCACTTATGTTAATTGAAACCAGTTTTAGCTATTAAAATTACTTTTTATACTATTATACACATTATACCATTATTTGTTTCATTTATTTTTTATTGTGTAATATTTCATACTACATACGCCCAATACTTAAAGAATCGGATTCTTCTGAAAATTTCTTACAATTTTTTCAATCATGTGAAAATTCCTTGAAATCCTTTGAATTCCATGTATTTCGTACGTAATCTTTTGAAATCCCTTTAAAACGATTGAGCTCCCTAGAAATTCCTTAAAATCATTTAAAAACTATCCATTACTGTGTATTTTTAAATCCATGACAATCTTTTAAAAGCCAGTACGATTCCTCGAAATCCCTTAAAATCCTTTTTAATATTATAAAATCCTTTGAAATTCCGTTAAATCTTCTGAAATCTTACGAAGTGCTCTAAAATTTGTGGATGTACTTTGAAATCTTTTGAAATATCTTAAAATCCTTTGAAATCCCATGAAATCATCGAAACCGCTTTAAATCTCTTGAAAGCCGTTAAACTCCCTTAAAATCCTTTGAAATTCCTTCAATTCTTCGAAATCCAATTAAAATCCCCAGACATCTTTCAAAATTCGTGAAAATACTTTGGTATATCTCTCGAAATCTTTTGAAATCCTATAACTTATTTTGAAATATTTCGAAATCTTTTAAAATCCCTTAAAATCCTTTATTATCTGCAGAAATCATTCTTAATTCCTTAAATCACTCAAAGTCTCTAAAAATCCATCGAAATTCTTCGGTATCTCTTGTAATCCCGTAAAATCTCTTGATATCTGATTAAACTCCTTGAAGTCCCTTAAAATCTTGTAAAATCTCTTGAAAAATTGAGATTCTCTCTGAAATTGCGCTAGGTAATTTCTTCAGATTCTTGAAATTTTTTAAAATCACTTAAAATCTGTGAAACCTGTCGAAATCCTTTGTAATCGTTTTAAATGCCCTAAAACTTTTGTAATCTCTTGAAATCTTTGCAACTTTTGTTTACAGTGAAAAAAAATTGATATATGCTTGATACATTGAGTAAAAATATAAAATCTTACGAATCCTTACAATAAAGGTGGGGGGGAGGGGTGATCTAAAATTTCAGAAATCATCCTTGCGCAATTAGTGGACGTTCCCTTACGTACTTTTTCGTTCTCAATGCTTTTTCACAGGTTAGAATGTCTAAAAATAAACCCGGGTATGTCAAAATAAAAATGACAGATCACCGCGTGGATGTTTTTAAAAATTATCATG
>JAUMHM010097744.1:0-24326 GCA_032362435.1 Melikaiella ostensackeni
AAAATTTAAAAAATAAAAAAAGTTTGGCGGCCTTACAGGAAAAAAAACATTTTGTTCATATAGACTTCCGCTTGAAAAAACCTCATGCTCGAATAGCACATCACAAACACATACATGAAGAATTTTGCTCCACGTTACAGCAAATACCTCCCGTTACAAAAATCACAAAAACAGATTTTGACGAAAAGTAGTGATACCGGACTGACGGAAAATACTGTGTACTTGTCACGAACGATGGTTCTCCTCCATTGTGAAGAAAAAAGCATGTAATGATAAATAGCAGAGCTTAAAAAAAAAGCAGGACGTGTGAGGTCAAACATGAGTACGGTATCATTTACGGGATAACGTTCATCGAGTGAGGTCTATAATGTACGATTCAATTTCAAGGTGTAGAAGAAAAAAATGCGTTTCCGAGACCATCAACTTGAATAACGGTAAACAAGTTTACGATTATAAAATATGAGTAACGACAAAAATTGACGTTGAAATCACAGACGCGCTTCACGTAAAGTAGCCTCATATGATGAAATAACCTTCCTCTAGTTACTAAGGTATCTGATGAGGTCCCTTTTTTCGGAGCGCGCCTGTTTGCGAATAAGTTTACTCGTGACAGAATAACTATCATCACAGTCAGTAATTGACAGGTAAAGCCATCATCAATTGTTTTTACCTTATCTATTCTGAATAACGGTGCTATGTCAATCGTTTACATTTCCAAGTCACAGCGTCTGGCTTATCAATACTACGGACAGATAACAAGCTGGTTGTCGGGTCTTTTTGTAACTTTTGTGCATAGTATGGAATGAAGGATAAGTGGATATTTGTTGTGAATCATGTTCCAGTGCTTTCATTTTTAAGATCTACCTGTACCAATTATTATTGCGTGTTTCTTCCTTTATATTGAAGAAGTACTATCGTTCGTGAAGTACGAAGAAGTACAAAGTATTTCCCGCCAGTCCGGTATCACTACTGTTTGCTGAGATGTTTTTGTAATTTTTGTAATGGGGGGTATTTGCTGCAACGTAAAGCAATACTTTTCATGTATTTGTTTGTGAAGTGTTGCTTAAGCATGAGGTTTTTTAAACGAGTGGCTGTATGAACAAAATGTTTTTTGTCCTGTGAGGCCGCCAAACCTTTTTTACTTTTTTAAAGTTCTATTTATGGGGATACATATTTATGCAACAAGATGAAATACGTATAAGTATATAAACATATGTTACAACTGTTTCAAATTGAGATGCAAAATTCAAAATGCGAAATATGTGGTTTACGAAAAACTAATTTTTGAATATAGTCAATATTTGGATTGAAGGTGTTTTAATATATAATTTATTAGGTATTATATTATATTATACTTATGAACAGAATTAAAAAATATAACAAAAGTAAAGAGCAAAGAACAAAGGAAAAACTTCATCTTGCTAGAGGCACAGAACTGATTTTTAAAGGATTTCTTGAGCTATAACTGACAAGATGTTAAATATGCTTTACTTGTATATATAATATACTAGCCAATATCTCATTATTGACAAAATGATTTCTCTGCAATTAGGTGGTGGGATGGAATTGAGAAAATAAATTGTTGCTTAAAGCAACGTTTATTGCTACAAAATGAGAAAACTTCATCCTTCTGCCGCTTTTCGTAATTATTCTCCAAGCTGCGTGCGCAGCCATGGCCTTAACGGTAAGATGGAGGGGCTCTAACCCTGTTAGTGCCCCCAATGCCGCCGTGGGTATCGACTTCGAGGCACCAGTGACGCCTCTCAGAATCAGTCCTCTGATTCTTTCCAGTCGATATTTCACAGTTGACAGTTCGACCCTACTCCATCAGACCACCGCCGCATAGGTTAGTCTGGGTCGCAGGATCGCTGTATAGATCCACATCACTGTCTCCGGTTTCAAGCCCTAGTTCCTCCTTATGACTCTCATACAAAGTCAAAGGGTCGCGTGAGGTTTTTGCACTTGTTTTCCAGGTCCTCGTTCCATAACAGCTTCTTATCCAGGATGACTTCTTGGTATTTAGCTCGTTCAGTGATTCTCAGTTGTTGCCCTCCCAGTCTCAGTGCACTCGTGGTCCCCCACTTGTAACGTCTAGTACTATAAATACAACCACATCCGTCTTACTTAGGTTGACCAATAATACGGTCTTTTTGCACCAGGTATCCATTATCCCCAGTGCTTGCTGCATTAACCCCAAGAGCGCGTCCAGATGCTGGCCGCGCACGATGACCAGTATGTCGTCCGCGTAGCCAAAAGCGTGCTAGTCCTGACTTGTAAGTAAATGATGATGATGAACTGCAGTTCATCAACTACCAACCACTACAGTAGGGGCGATAAAACGCCTTCCTGCCGGCATTCCGAGTCAAGAGTTCCACATAAAGTGGTATCACCCTTAGTCGTTGTTAGGTTCCTGTTGCACAATATGTGGCAGGTCCATTCAACGACTGCGGTTGGCACACCATGTGCAATCGTGGCCGCCCTGATGACCTCTCCAGAGGTGTACTTGAAGACTCTTTCGATATCTATAAAGGTTTCAATCGCAAAGCCTTTCTGCTTCAGTTGTCCTTCAATTAGGTTCACTGCTCCGCTTAGGGCCATTTCGGTCAAGTGACCAGCCCTATAGGCGTGTTGTTGCTTATGTAGTGGTCTTCCTGACAATACCTTGTCGAGGATGTATTTATCCAGAAGTATTTCCACCGTTTTTAGTAGAAAAGATGTGATGCTGACGGGACGGAAACCTTTCGATGAAGTATAACCAATCCTGCTCGCTTCTGGAATGAAAACCACTCTCGTGTCTCTCCATCTCGTCGGGACATATCCCAGTGTCAGACTAGCCCTAGCAAGTTTCACCATTGGCCCTATGGTGGACTCCCCAGCCTTCTGTGAAAGGGCTGGGTATATAACATCTGGATCTAAAGACTTGCTTGGGCTAAAATACTTTAGGGCCCACCTGACCTTGAGAAGAGTAACAATCTCATGGGCTAGCCGCCGTTGCGGGCCCAGTTGATCCACAGGCGACTTTGGATGCTTCTGAGGTGTTGTCTTCTTCTTCTGAGACCTCATAAAGCCCGGAAAATGTACCTCGATCAAGTGCACCAGGGTCTCTTCATCTGACTCCGAGTTACCTCCGTCAGGCACTTTTAGAGTGCCGAGAATGGCATCCGGGTTTCGAGAAAATATCTTGTCCAGCCTTTCCGCCTCTGTTCCTTTCTCGATATCTGTGCGAAAGTTGGTCCAGCTGAATGAATGAGGTCCGTAGTTCTTTCGTTTAGCCAATGATGGCACATCTGAACCTCTCTCTCTCTGGTTTCCCTGCAAAGCTTTTTGAGCTTCTCGTTCCACCACTGAGTCTCCCCTGCCCTTCGAACTCTTGTGGGTCGACAATTTCTTCCATAAGTGGATTTGATGGCCTCCGTGAAAGTTTTGGCTGCTATTTCAAGGGTGTCCGCGTCCCTAATTGACTTGGGCTCCTCTGAGAGTGCACTCTTTAGTTTAGTGAAATACTGATCTCAGTCTGTTCTTCTTGAATTTCTGGCCCACGTAGGGCCTGAAGGTACGGCGAATTCTAACTCGAACTCGATCTGTGAATGATCTGAGAGAGTGGCTTCATCCGAGACTTTCCACTTCTTCACTTTATCCCTAAAACTACCGGTACATGGGTGATGTCAATAACCTCTTCCCTGACCGAGTTGTGAAACGTTGGGGTATTTTCCATGTTGAGAATATCTAAATCAGTAGTTATTAAATATTCCAATAGGCCATTCCCTCACAAGTAGGTGTTCGTGCTACCCCACAATATATGGTGGGAGTTAGCATCGCATCCTAACAAAAGTGAGAGACCCCTTACCTTGTAGTACTCTATCAGTGTACGTACTTCCTCTGGTGAGCTGGTTTATTAGAATGCTCAATGTTTACAATATTATCGTTAATTTATACTTTTTTAAATTAAGAATATTTTTGGAGGCAACATCAAAAGGCATAACCGCTATACTTAAACTTATTAAATTATGCGCATCATAGAAAATTTTTTAATAAAATAAAAAAAATAGTTCAGTAAAGCGAATAATTTATACTACACTAATTGTCCCTATAGTTATTCCTATGTGTCCAGAATGTGCAACGTCTGAGAAATTTGGATAAAACGCATGATGATCTCGATTATGATAAATAATTACATAAGTCAAAAATTTTAGTTGCTTTTCGATATCAGTGATTAATCTTTCTTCTCTTTTTCCGAAATTTTTGACATTCTTGCTACATAACAAAAAAATAATAATTTATTAGTTTTGTAGGTAAGATGAAGCTTCATGTTGGAAAATGAAGACTGAAGTAATATCATTTTTCCAGTAAAGCAAATAAGGGTGTATATGAGCGAATACATTCATGAACATTATTTGAAGAGTATAATAAAATTGTAAAGTGCTGTACTGTTATAAACGAAATTCCAAAATCACGCGATTTAAATCGCATATTATTGCTAGTTCATACTTTTTTTACTCAAAGATGATGTGTGCAACATTTAGGTTTTTTATTCTATTTCTCGAGATATCGATAGTAATTTTTCATATCCCATATTTTGTACAAATCTTATCATTTTGTGAAGAAAAGTAACTTATAATACTCTAAAATAAATTTGAAAAAATACTGTTTCTATTTAATCACAAACTATATCGTTTCAATGTCAATCTGTGACACTTGGAAAAATAGTGAAATGAGTTGTTGAAGTATCTGAAGTTTTTCCTCTGGAAAAAATTGCTTTTCGCTCACAGCTGACTTCATTATTTAGCCTTTTATTTAATTTTAGGCAATTTTATGTGTCTCAAATTCGTACCGATATTTTATCTTCCGCCTGCTCTAAAAGAAACAGTATTTTTTCCAATGTCTATCAGAGGATTATTTATTGATTACTTTCTTCGGTTTGAAAAATGATAAGTGTTTTATAATGAGAAAAGGAGAATGAATAGCAACATGTCGAGAAATCCGATCATCTTTGAATGAAAAAGTGTAAGGAAGACAGAGTTGGGTAATAAAAATGTAGAGGGAGCATGGATTATTACTGCGGCATAGCATCTTTAAGAAGGCATCTGAGGCGTGCCGTACAGCGGCTGTAGGAAGAAAGACTGGAGGTACTTGGTGAAATGATGAAATCCGCGTGGCTGTTAAGGAAAAAAAGCAAGCGTACTCAAGAGAGCTAAATACTAAAGTTCTTAGCAATGAATAGAGGTATAGACTAGAAAATAATTATAGGAATAAAAACAAAAAAGCAAAGAGGCTAGTCAAAGGAAGCAAGGATAAATTCAAAGCGGCAGAAGATAAAAAATGCAAAATGATTTTGAAGGAAATCAGAAATTATTTTAGAAATGGGTTAGGAAGATTAGACAAGGAAGTACTAGCACTGCGTTAGTTGGAAATTAGAATAATGATGGTGAAATAGCGTGGGATACAGACACAGTGAAAGACTGTATGAGTGACTTTTTCAAATAATTGTATGGAGGTCAAGCTATGGAGCATAACAAATGTGACACAGAACAGGATACGGCAGACAATCCCGTTGTAGGTGGCAAAAGAAGAATCGATATCTGCGACATTATATCCGTCATTAGGAATCTAAAGAATGGTAAGGCTTCCAGTGTGGATGGTATCACCGCTAAAATACTTAAGAGCGGTGACGGATATTTGTTTCTGTGGCTGAGCGAATTTATGAAATGTGCGCTGCGAACGGTGAAGTTCCAAATGATTGGAGAAAGACGATTATCGTTCTACTCTACGAAGGAAACGGTGATAAGGGTAAATGTACTAATGATAGAGCAAACAGCCTACTAAGTACCGAGAGCAAAATATTCAGCAGAATATTTATTGTTAAGGTCATGGGAATAACTATAGAAGGATCTGGGAAGTTCAATATGGATCTATGTCAGGGATATCATGCGCGAATCAAATATTTAGCATGAGACAAATCATTAAAAAGAGTTTGCGGGTAAGCAAACAAGTTTTTTGTGCATTTGTTGATCTGGGAAAAGCTTTCGATAAGATGGATAGAGCTAACCTTTGAGAAGTACTGTAGGAGTGCGGAATAAATGCTTGGCTTCTAAGAGAAATAAAAGCAATATATAATGGTTGTAGTGCAAGTATAAGTGTAAATGGACATCTGAGCAATTGGATTAATATCAAGCAGGACGTAAGGCAAGGTTACGTTATATCCTCCTGGATGATCAATATATACATGGAAAAATTTCTGAGAATGGCTTTCTAAGCCGAAGAAGATGTTGATCTCGGAACAGTGAAAGTGCGTGGACCGGTGTTTGCATCTGATAAGATTGTTACGGCAGAATCAGTCGATGATTTGTAGATAATTATTAGCAGACTGGATACCAGCATTAAGAGTATGGTTGTTAAGATCAACGTAAATAAAACAAAAATTATTGTGTTCGAAAGGAGGAGTTAAGAAACAATATGATACATTGTCTCAAACGAAGAAAGGATAGAAGAAATTGATGATTTCGTGTATCTTGGAAGTTTATTTCCTGCTGTCGGAAAGTGAGATGCAGAGATATCCAGAGGTATGAGCGAGGGTAAAAAGGTTATCAGCAGTGTACGAGTCATTACTAGATGTAGAAATGTAATCAATCAAGCTTAAATTGCAATATACAATTATGTGCTTGCACCCACTGTGCTGTATGGTGGCGAGACCTGGGCATACAATTCCTGCGGAATATTTGCGGAAAAATGGTAATGGACAAAGTCAGTAACGAGTGGATTCTCAAAGAATGGAGTGAAGAAGAAACATTGATTGACGAGAGCGAATGAAATTTATTGAGATGGTTTGGTCATGTTTAGAGAGTGAATAAAGGACGCTTAACGAAGCAAGTATATTGAGGTAAGGTGAATGATAGCTTACCCATAGGTAGACTGAAGGAAGAATGGTTGGAATGTGTGACTAAGACTCTAAAGCGAAAAGATATAAAGAGTCATAGAAACACAAGATCTTGCATGAAAAGGTGTATGTATCTGAAGGAAGCGAAGAATGTGAGCCAGGATAGGGATATATGGAGAGCAATTGTCTACAAGAAAAAGAGTAAACCCTCAAACGAAAGATTTTGGATACTAATGGACCCTCGTGGATAGCTTGAGTGTTAGTATCCGAATAGAGCAATTTTGAATACAAAAGAAAATTATCCATTTACTTCTATGACAATGTTTCGGCAATGTGCCGTAAAGATATTTCAGATTTCAGGTAGAATCTTCTTACAATGTATCTTAGCAATATTGCCTCAATATTTCACTGGAATATTCCAAAGGTAGGACATTTAAATATTCCTGAAAAATAGAAACAATATTCCGGGGAAAGTTCCCAATTTTCCAATGAAATATTTTCGGAACATGAATAGAATATACAGCGAGCTACAGAGGTTTATAATAAGATTTGAATTTTATTTTGAATTCCACGTGAAATACTCTATAAGAATTTGTTCATTTGAAAATGAGGCTTTCTTGACTCGGAAATTTAGGTTGAAAGGAAATAGTTGTTTTCTCTGTACAAATTTATTATTTAACAATTATTTACCAACTGTTATTGCCGATCTGAAATCAATACTATGTGAATTCAAATTGCAACAACCTGCTGAAATTCTTAGTTTCGCGAATGGAAAATTGGCCTAAAGACTTGAGCTTTAATTAAACATTGTAGTGAAAAATCTAATTTTCGCATTTCATTCGATTTCAGTGTAGGAAGTCATGTTCACCCCTGAAGGTACGCAACCAGTCGTACACCAGTGTGTGTATCAGTTCACGTCGCCTCTAGTTTGTTGCTCGACGGCACTGCTACGTGACAGGCCTTCCCTCCGTATAATGCGCGGACAAATATAACGCACGCATGGTCGATCCTTGCGAACTCTTAATCCGCTTTTACGTAACACTGTTAGCTGTACTTTTGGATCGACTTGTCATGGACTATTACGATCAACGCCTTCTTTTGTTGACAGCCCCACTGACATTTATTACAACCTGTCTACTTTGGTGACATCGAGAGACACGCGATTTTTTTAACATAAAGTTACAAGCCTGGATCCCTTTACAGAAAAAAGGGATCTTAAAATTTTTGATTTGCATAAATTTGTATAAACGATTTCATACTATTTAATACTTCACCGCCCTCTAAAAAGACTAGGGTCTGTACTAGTGATACCGTTGAGCGATATTTTCCGATACTGAGACGATACCGATACGATACTGACCTACCACTCTCGGTTTGGTATCGCTCAGTTTCGTATCGTATCGAAAAAATATCGGAAAGTGCAGTATCGTATCGGTATCGTGTCGTGGGCCTGCCTCTACTCTTTGAAAGAAAAAAGAGCATCTATAGTTTGCTCTGCAGAAGAAATTTCAAAGCACTCAGTGAAAAACCGATTGATTTGATTCGATTAAACCAAAATTTGTATCTTTACGCTGTATTTGAATTGAATGAATTGTCTATTTACATTTGAAAAACTAGCTTAATTCAAATAAATACAATTTTTGAATACAATCTTTTAAATAGAGAAATAAGTGTTTGTTTGAAATGAAAGATTTTATTCAAATAAATTTTCCTCGTACATTTTATTTTTCGATCCAGAGGCGCATATATATATATATATATATATATATATATCCCCCAACTTCTAATTTGAATAAATTTTTTTTTCCTAAATCTACAATCATGTAAACTAATAAAATTATTCATCGTATTTAACATAATTTTTATGTTCCTAAATGAACTTTTCTGTGTTTAAATGTATGGGCTTCTTGCAGTTTGTCAGATCAAATAGAAATTGTACTTTAAAGTTTGGACTGTTATGTGATATGAGATCTTCTTTATTTTCTCAAAAATCTTAAGAAAATTATATATATACTTTAAACAGACTGATAATACTTATATCCTTGTTCTCAGCTTTCAGAATCTAATTTTAATTCCAATTATAGTGTTCAAAAACTTATAATAAATAAATAGTTATTCGAAATTTGTATTCTGTATGTATTTTAAAACTATTTGCCTCCTCATATCGAAGAACTTTCCCACTTTAGGAAGTGATTAAGTTCTTTGTTTTATGAAGAAGTTTTCACCAATACTATATTGTACTGTCTTCTTTCATTATTAAATACAGTGGCGTAACTATTGTACAGCGAAACCTTGCATTGCGGGGGAGGGGCTCCTCCGGCAAAGGGCCAATTAGACTGGGCAGCTAAAATCATTGCATTGTAAGATCTTATGCGAGAAAAATTTTTACTAAAAAGAAATGATAAATCCAAAGATAATACAACTTCGAGGAAAGTCCAACAGAAATTCGATCTGTCAGACCAAAAGTGAATTTTCTCTTGACAAAATGCGTAATTTATTTCATTATAAGTTTTTTTAGTAAAGTTAAATAATTTAACGTGAAATACTTTAAATCCCTGAAATTTTAAGTAAAAGTATTGCATTTTCAACAATATAGATGAATTTTTATCCAAATAGATGGATTTTCAACTGAAAAGATGAATTTTCAACACAGAAGGATAATTTTCTACTAAAAAATTCGAATTTTCAACAAAATATATGAACTTGAAGCCAAATAGTTAAATTCACCAAAAAACACGAATTTTCAACAAAATAGTTGAATTCTCAACCTAAAACGATTATTGTCCAACCAAACGGTTGCATTTTCAACCAAAAACATGAAATTTCGACCAAAAGAGATAAATTTTGAAACCAAAAAGACTAATTTTTAACAAAAGATTCGAATTTTCAACCAAGAAAGATTTTCTAGTCAATAAAGAAGAAAAATAAAATCCAAAATGATCAATTTTTAAGCCGAAAAGACGAATTATCAATAAAATTCATGAATTTTTTACCAAGCGGTTGAATTTTCAACTAAACAGTTGAATTCTCAACTAAAAAAAAATTCACCAAAAGAACTAATTTTCAACCAAATGGTTCAATTTTCTGCCGAAGAAATTAACTTTCAACTAAAATGATGAATCTTCAACAACAACAACAAAATTAACAAAATAGTTCAACTTGCAACGAGGAAGTTGAATTTTCAAGTTAAATAGATGAATTCTTAACAAAAAACGTAATAGTCGATATTTCAACGAAAAAATATTTTCATTTTAAAACTAAAGCAGTTGAATTCAACCAATAAATATGAATTTCCAACAAAATACATAAATTATCAGCCAGATAGACAAAATTTCAACCAAGAAGATTACATTTCTGCCAAAAAGACGAATTTTCAGCAAAATGCATGAATTCTCAATTAAATAGTTAAATTTTTTACTAAGAAAGATCAATTTACAACAAAAAAACTTATTTTCGACAAAATAGTTAAATTATCAACCAGAGAAATGAACTTTAAACTAAAATTATGAAACTCCTACCAGAAAAAAAATTAACGAAATAATTTATCTTTCAGCGGAGTAGTTTAATTTTCAAGCAAAATAGATGAAGCCTCAACAAAAAACATAATAGTTGATATTTCAACGAAAAAATAATTTTATTTTAAAACTAAAACAGTTTCATTCATCTGAAGAAGACGAATTCTCAACAAAATACATAAATTTTCAACCAAATAGTTGAATTTTCAAACAAAAAGATTGTATTTCTACCAAAAGACGAACTTTTAATTAAATATTCAGATTTTATACTAAAAAATATCAATTAAAAAAACGATTTTCCAACAAAATAGTTAAATTTTTATTCAGAGAAATGAACTTACAACTAAAATAATGAATCTTCAATAAAAAAAATAAATTTTTAACAAAGTAGTTCAACTTTCAACTAAGTGCTTGAATTTTCGACAAACAGAGATGAATTTACAATGAAAAAGGCAATAATTGATATTTCAACTGAAAAAGATTTTAATTTTAATTAAAAAACACTGGAATTCCACAAAAAAGACGAATATTCAACAAAATGGTTGAATCCTCAACACAAACAGATTAATTTCCTACTGAACTTTGCATTTTTGTCCAAAAATGATGAAATTTCTACCGAAATAGATGAATTTGTAAACCAGAATATATAATTATATGTCATAGTAACCAAAAATATAGTATGAGATTTTTCAACTAAAACTTAGAAACTTAGAAATCTCGAAATTTTTTTTCATAAAACTAATTTGATTGAGGTTCTACGTTCATTTGATTAACAGAAATTATATTTATGTTCATTTCCTAAGTTTATAAAATTTTAGTGAAATTTGGAGGGGGGCCGCAGCAAATCTTATGGTATTATATGAACTGCTCCTTTCTTCGAAGGGGCCTCCTGAAAGATTTCGCAGGGGGCCTCCGCCTTTCTATTTACCACACTGTTTAATATATAGGTTATTATTAGAAGATATTTTTTATAGGTAACCTTACAAAAGTTACTTCGTTCAAAGCGCCACCCTTCTACTACAATAAAAAATTGCATTTTAATATTGAAACAGCTCCACATATTCCACGTTTATTTTTAAATGTTTTGCTAACAACCATTGACAAATTGCTCAAAAACCCAAAAGGAAATGTGCTTCAAGTTCTGAACGTTCCAATGAACAAATTTTTATATTTATTGCTTTCTATTCTAATAACAGTGCAAAAATAGTGGTTCATGACATTTGAAGTAATTCAATTATAAAAAAAACTTATAATGCATATTATTGTTTTTAGTGGTGCCAATATTCATATAGAAAATAGAATTAGGAAAATACATTTCCTTCCTTGGAAGTTTATACGTTCAGAACTTTACATTAAATGGAAAGGTTCTTGGTACTCAGGTACACTTGAAACTAGTCGCCGTTCCCCTTCTACTGTTGTACCGGAGGAAGCCACCATCTGGCTGTTTATTCTCTAAATTCCGATACGATACTGAGCGATATATCGGTTTTTCGATACCACATCGATACGAGACAAAACCGATACTGGAGTTTCAGAAACCGATATCGATACGAGAAAAAAATCGAGATTTTCCGATACGATGTCGAGAAAGTCTCGTATCGAACGGCATCACTAGTCTGTATCGTAGAATCACCTAAGTTCGGAGACTGGTCCACACTTCGGACAGACAATTTTTTTTTCTTTAACATACCCAAATAGAGACTATATTAGTAACAGACGAACTATATACATTAGCATAAGCAGACGATGTAGTTCTAGTAGTGGATAATGAGAGAGGGATGAGTCTGATGATGAGAGCGTTCGAAGAGTATGTCAAAGAAAAAGATTTGAAAGCGAATGTGAGTAAGACTAAGATGATATGTTTTGGAAATAGAAAGAGTAGAGTAGAGTACGAATGGAAGATAGATAGTGAGGTGGTGGATTTGGTGGAGGAGTTCTGCTACCTAGGATTTTGGTTCGTAGCAGGAGGAGGAAACGAGCTGCAGATGAGAAAGAGGATGGAATGTGCGAGCAAAGTGATGGAACAAGTGTGGGGTATGGGGAAGAGAAGAATCAAGGATGACTGGAGGATGAGAGTGTGGACATTCGAGGTGCTGGTGCGGTCAGTGTTAAGTTATGGAGTGAGAATTAGGGGATGGAAGGAGCATAAGAGTGTGGAAAATCTGCATTGGAGATTTCCTGAGATGGGTCATGGGGGTGAGATGGAGCTAATAAGGTTATATGCTAAGGGAAGAAATGGGACGAGAGAAAATGGTTGTCAGGCAACTAAAAAGATCCTGGAATTTTAAAGAGAAACTGAGAAGGGGGGAGGAAATTAAAATTGCACAATCATGTGGACAAATCATGGACAAAGAGAGGAGGGATAATGTGGGACGTTCGAAATGGGAGGAAGAGAGATGCGAAACGAGGTCTAATGTGGCACGCAAGTGAGGGATAAAGAATGGCAGGAAATAGAGGAAGAGACGAGGGCAAAGCAAGGAGAGGAAAGTTAGGGAATAATCTCGGAGTCAAGATACAGCAGCTGGTATAGGATGATGAAGAGTGAGGGAGAGCTGGAATACCTGAAAAAGATTGAAAAGGAGAGCAAGTAGAATGAAGTTGTGAGATTCATTATGGGAAAGGGGACAAGAGCATGTTGGTATTGGATGCATGGAGAGGAGAATCTGTGAAGAGTATATAGTTATGAGCAGGAGTCATGGTTTCATGTGTTACAGAGGTGTACAGGTGATGACGGGGGAAGGGAGAGTATGGAAAATTGAATAAAGTGAATTTTGATTGCGAATGATTAGGGCGAAGAATGGATGAAGTTGCTGGAAGAGTTGAGAGAGAGAGAGAGATTCTCGCGAATTTATTCGTGCAAATCCTGTCCGAAAATTATACAAGTATTTTTCTAAGGATTTTTCCAATAGGGAGGTGTTTGACATCGAACTGTCACTTGAGAAATGTCACGCACATGACATAAATATTTTCGTCAGATAAATTTTCATCTTTCGCCAGATAAATTTCATCTATCGCCAGATAAATTTCATCTTTCGCCAGATAAATTTTATCTTTGAATGGATAAATGTGCTGCAGCGTTTTTATCCAATCAGAAGATAAAATTTCTTCCTGGGGTTTATTGTGTTTTCATTTCTCAACCGTTCCCTCAAGTACATCCATCCTATTTCCCCAATTTCCATCAATTTCAGTGAACTTAATAATGCCAAAGACGAACATTTAGAGTAGACGAAAATTAATTTCCTGCGAAGAAAAATAAAAAATTATAATCTAATATTTTGCACCATTCACCACAACACTAATTGAGCATGCTTTTCAGTTTTGTGAAAACACGAGATAGATGGTCAGGAATTCATACACAAAGTTAAATAACGAAAGTTACCTTTTCATCTAGATTTATTTATCGGTATTGTAAAATAGAATATTAAGAAAGTAATCCACTGTTTTCAATTTTTCAATATGCGGAAAAAAGATTGGAATAACAACTTCAAGATAAAACTTCATTTTTACAGCAAGAATTCTCCAACAGTACGAAGTGCAGTGGTCAAAGTTACGACATAAACTAACATTGATTGTAAAATAGGGAACAACTCAGAAATTCTCAATTTTTTTGGGGGACGAGATTTGTTTACGTCAACGAGAACCATTTTTTTCACTAGATAGCTTTCCGCCTGTTGGACAACAGAGTCGAATTTCACGACTACCTGTATATCGTCCAACCTACCATCGTAAAAACACATTTTCGAAGAATATCACTGATTCAGTAATATTATTGAGAAAATTCGAAAAATGTATATCAAAATTGTAGAATTAGCAACAAAAACCAATCATATATGAAACTGAAAAAATATTATATGGATTAAAAACCAAGAACATCTGTAGAAATTAGAACATTAGAAAAATTCAACATTAAACCTAGTCGTAAAAGATTATCAATAAAGTTCTCAATGGAACATGATAAAAGAATGCACAAATTTTGTATGCGACATCTTCCTCTGAGTACCATTTCTTAATAGGTAATGAGGGTATTATTTCTTTTACCACGATGTATGCAAAACCTTTTCGGCAATCTTATTTTTAGGTATGTACCAGGAATTACATTTTAGTTATATTAATTATTATACCTCAAATTTATGTACATTTTTCTTGTAACCTTATTTTATTTATGATGCGCACCAGGATGAAATTTAATTTATAGTAACTATATGTGACCTGTCGCGAAGAAAGGGACCTTAGTCGGAAAGGCAAGATTTTTCTGGGTGAGCGTTTGGAATAGCTGCGAAAAACGTAGAATCTATGAGTAAAGGACGCTATGTCGCTTAGTTGTAAGGCAGAAATTTTTCAAAGAATTTTTTCGTTTTATTCATGAGAAAGAGCAACTTAATCAATATTTAATAGTGAAAAAACACGAAAATCGATTTTGTCCGACTAAGGTCCCTTTCTTCGCGACAGGTCACATATATTCGGAAAAGCAACTATATATTAGTATAAAAAATATATATTAAATAGATTCAAAACAAAAACATCTGTAAAAATCATTCAAATAGACAAATTTAACATAAAACCTAGTCAAGAGATTACTAATAAGGTACTCAATGGTGCATAGTAAAAGAATGCACATATTTTGTATAGGGTATCTTCCTCTGCGTACCAGTTTTTGTAGGTAACGAGGGTATCCTTTTTTTTACCGAAAGGTATGTAAAACCTTTTGTGCCAGGATGACATTTAAATGATAAGAGAAATTGTAATTTAAAGGAACCTGAAAAAGTTGTTATCAGATTTATGTAAACAGGACATGAAATTCTTAAAAATATGTTACTTCTTCGCTTTATATCAATTAATTTTTGTTCTAAGGTAAATAATATTTGTGATATTGAAACTTTTCATAAATGCCCATATCATTTGAATTTTTGTAATTGTCACTTGATAATTAGCTATATTTGACGTTTATTTTACTTTTTATTATGGATTTTGGAAACTGGGTTCCTAAGACGGGCCATTTGACATCTTTTTTCAACGTCAAATCTATCGTCTTTTGAACACGATCCTCAAAAAGATTTGTTTATTGCTTATTATTAACCTACAAATTAAAATGTGATTGACGCTTTTGTATCTCAAGTTTTACTTCAATTTAAAAACCGCCCATTATTCTTAGGGCCGGTTTCATCAACTCTGATTAAATACATGATTAGCTAATCATAATTATTTTTTGATCGAGTCTTCAATCATGATTAAATTACAATGCGTTTCACTATGAACATTTTGGTTCTGATTAGCTAATCATATACTCTTTTCGTGGTAACTCTAATATTCTCTTGTAACCCCGACTCTGATTGGTTGTAATGGAAATCTCAGTTAACTTTCGTCGCCATGATGTTTAGGCGCCAAAATACTGATATGGTTTCTGAAATATAATTTTTATTTATACATATTAACCAGAAGAAAAGTGCTTAATGATGTACATTTCGAAAAAAATAAAAACAATTACTAATATTTATGAATATGTTTCAACCAAAAAGATTGATTTTGTAAAAAAATTTTAATTTTTAATAAAATACATGAATTTTCAAACAAATCGTTGAATGTCCAACAAGAAATTATTACTTCACAATAAAAAATGGAACAGTTCAATTTTCAGTTGAAAAAATTAATTTTCAACCAAAAAATAAATAAATTTCCAGGAAAGAAGATCAATTTCCTACCAAAAACAAGGAATTTCTAACAAAGTACATGAATTTCGAAACAAGCAGTTCACTTTTCAACTAAAAAAGATAAATTTATAATTAAAAATGGAATAGTTTAATTTGCAGTTAAGAACTTTATTTTCATCTAAAACGAACCTATTTTAAACATAGCAGTTCGATTTCGAACCAAAAAAATGAATTTTCAAGCAAGAAGATTAATAACTCCGCCAGAAAAGAAGATGTTTAAACAAAAAATACCTGAATTTTCAAGTAAATAATTTTCAACTACAAACAAAACGAATTTTCAGCAAAATAGTTTAATTTTAAACAAAAAAGGTGAATTCTGAAGCATGAAGATTAATTTTCTACAAAAACCGACGAATTTGTAGCAACATACATAAATTTGCAACTAAATAGTTCAATTTTTAATTAAAAATTATAAACGTGAATCAAAAGTGGTACATTTACATTTTCAATCATACAGATTAATTTTCAAACAAACAAAACGAATTTTTAACCAAAAAGATGATTTGTTGGAGCAACAAGGTGAATTTTTTACCAAAACAAAAGGCATGAATTTTGATCCAGATAGTTCAATTTTCAACTATAAAATATAAATTCAAAAATAAAAAATGGAACAGTTGAATCTTCAATTATAGAAATGAATTTTCAATTTAAAAAAAAAACGAATTTTCAACAAAATAGTTCAGTTTTTTACCAAACTAGTTGAAAGTTCAAACAAAATGACTTTTGAACAAAATTGTTGAGTTTCTTACAAAGTGGATACATTTTTCAACAAAATTGAATTTTTTAAATTTGAATTTGAATTTTTAAGCCGAAACATGAATTTTCAACGAAGAAGATTAATTTTCTACCGAAAGCAAAATCAGAGCAGCAAAGTTTCAACAGTAATTTTTCTTCAGCGAAATCGTGTTAAAAAATCCAAATCATTCATGGTTTCAAAATAATTCACTCGTTCTCTGAAAATTCGTGGTCTTCTCTGAATGGGGTAAAACATTTCATCGTCATCATCAGATGAGGAGAAAATATCATCGTGAAACAGAGCCATATTTCCTTGCTGTATACTGCGCTCACTGCGCTCGCACTCGCACTTCAATTTTGAGGTTATGTTACTTTAATCACTGATTAACCTCCATAACCTCCCATTATTGGGCGGTTAAGTTAACCCGTGATTATCTTCCCTTAATTATCATTAAAAGAATGGTGGAACGCAAAGTATTATTAAATAATGCTAATCAATGATTAACGATTTAATCAGAGTTGGTGAAACCGACCCTTAAAGTGAATTCTAATAAACAAACAAAAAATTAGAGAAATCTATGAGTTGATTTTTTGGGGCAAAAAAAGTGGTAAAAAATTGATTCTTTTATTATACATTTTGTTCCTGTGATTGATCGCATACAGAAGGGATCCAGAAATAAAAGTCTTAATAAGCAATTTATTTTTAATAACATTTTCAATAAAATTCCATGGGTACTTGGAGTCGAACCTTCAACATGTAGTAAAACTGAAATAGAAGGCAACGTATAAATCGCCACAACCACTCTGTCGCCCAACTACGTTCACAAACTAAAATTCTGTGTGAAAAACAGGATTTCAACTACACTGGGATTCGAGCCCAGGACCTTTTGTTTAATAATTGGCGCGTGTGGCCTCTTCCAGTGTTCAATTTATTGATATTTGTTGTTAAATCAAAGCATTTCGAATCAGGTCAGACTCCTTATCAAGATTATTTTTGTTTTGCATTAAACATTATCGAATCTTTTTAAAACAGATGTAGAGAAGTGAAGAAAAAATTGATGAGATTAAAGTATCATTTTATAAAAAAAGTATGTTGAGGTTGAAGTTCCAAAAATTATATTATTTTTAAATTTGAAAATTACCAAATTGGTTGGTTAGATATAAAATTATTTTGGCACTTCTTGAAATCACAAACAAATTTTGAGGTTATAACGTCATACAAATTTTTTTCTTCTTCACAAAAACTTTATTAAGCCAACCAATCTCATCATTTTCAAATTTAAAGAAAATATAATTGTTTGAAACTTAAAGCTCAACATACTTTTTTATAAAATGAAAATTTAACCTCATCGATATTTTCTTCACTTCTCTACATCTTTTTATAAAAAGCTTTTTATAATGTTTAATGCACAACAAAAATAATTTTGATAAGGAGTCAGACCTGACTCGAACTGCTTTGATTTAACAACAAATATCAATAAATTGAACACTGGAAGAGGCCACAAGCATTAATTATTTCATAACAAGTCAAAACTATACATCTCTAAATCTAATTATAATTTATAACGTAGCGGCATCATTTTGAGAACAGTTCACGGTAAAATCACCATTTTTAGTGGATAATGTGAGAAAAAATCATCCTGCGTGAGACATTCCCAGTTATTTCCGTAGTCTACCTCATATGAGTAATAATGGTTACTAAACACGATTGTTTTGAGCAAAGATAAAATAAAGTAAATATTTCCACCAGAAGCAGAATTAATGATATAATGTATGATGCCAAAGTAAGGTAACTCTCTTTTAAAGCCTAAAGCCAGTTGTAATTGATGTCTCATAGCTAACGTTAGTGTCAAATTCACTCTTGTACTGACAATATGAGCGCCTTGCTTTGATGGTCGGTGCTTAGACTCCCAACGCATTGACCACAAATTGATCAAAGGTCCTAGTTTTAACATCAAATCTGGGTAGTGTAACATGTAATGGTACTTCGGTTTAAGATTACACTTAAATAAGGAAATATACATTCCATGATGTTCTGAAATTATGGTTCTTAAATATTCTACCATGTCCAGAAATAAATTCGTTGTTCATTAATTTCTATGCCATTTTCGTCTAAATCAATGAGATCATCAATTATCGGTTTAAAAACTTTTTCATTCTGAAATACTTTATCTTCCGACAAAAAAAGCAAGCCTAAAAACATATTTTCCAGTGCTGACATACATTTTAGAGGGAAGCAAGCAATGGTGTAGTAAAGTGCACTAAGTTTATGTTAACCAGCGTGGGATCCTAACGCTTTGTCGGGTTCAAAGTCATCGAAATATATTAGAAGAGGAAGCACGATTTTATTCTGAAATTTTTTTATTCTTTTCCGCCAATTTTCACCCTGAACTACATTAACAAAAGGATCTTTGCTAGCATTGAGCTTCTTGAGATTTTGTATTGTGTGGCCTCAAGTACTCCTGGCAACTGCAGTCAGTCTCAAGACCTTCAAAAGGATTCGACATTGCATCAAAATAAGATTGGACTCGTAACGTATCCTCAATAGGCACATTATTAGTTTTGAGAATTTCCAAAACTTTAGTCTAAAGCACTGACATGCACTCACCTCCTGTGAATTCGCGGATGCCTTCTACTACAGCTTGTACTCCACTGCGAGTCATTAAACTTGATGAATATAATTTTGAAATTAAAGAAAGTGCAGCGTCACTAACGTCTTGCCGAAGCTCAGCACTGTTAGGGTTGTATTCTTGATCTTGATCTTTTAACTCGTCACGTGAATGTTCAACAACATTATCATTTAATGAGGTGGATTCATTATTAACATCATTATCATCAATAGATTGATTGTTAACTGATTCACAAATACTGTTCGATAGGGAATGTCCCCGCAAAGGTATCGAATATTCTGGGTGATTTACTTTGTTTTTAAAATGATTTTTAAATGCTCTAAAGGTTTGGAAGCATCTTAAACAAGTAGATGTTGAACACTCATACGAATCAACGGACCTATGTCGTATTTGCATATGCTTTATCAAAGTAGCGACTTTCATGCACTGAAAATTTTTACACGAAAAACAGGAATATACCATTTTGAAACCTATAAACTAGTTACTAGTTACGACGAACAATGTCGAGCACACTTGAAAAATTAAACATTTGGCTCTGTTAAAATAACGTCAAAACAATAAAACTTTAAAACAAAAGGCTTCATGAAATCACCAATGCGAAAATAAAGTATCACAAACTAATTGGTTTCCTCTCTGATCTCAATAGCTGTACGTTCCATTCTCAATAATTGATTAAAATTACCAACCATTGTTGACACGACTGCAGTCTTCATGTCATAATCTGTTGAAATTTCATACAAGCCTTTTTGTATGGAAAGCTATGGCTTATAGGCCTCAGAAGGATAATTCGCATGCAGTGCGAAGGTAGCTTTTACACACGTATCGAAGGCTGCTTTTAAAGTTGTGAAATCGTACTTTATAGTATCAACAACGCAATAGCTTCTTTTTAACTTCGTTTTGCTTGGTCCGACGGTTAGAACGAAAGGCTGCAATGTATCTCCTTTTTTCATCTTATGTAGCCGCCTCGATATTGAAGCGTCAATATCATTAAACGACTATAAAAGAAAAGTAATCTGTGAAATTTTTAATTCAAAGAAACTATCAAAAAAATATTTTTATCGAAACCAAAAAAGTGATTTACAATTAAAATTGAACTTACAGTCACGTGAAGAATGAAAGCTTCCTTACATTCGCTTATCGTAGCTCGAGGGTTAACTGAACCCTTGGCTTTCCCTCTTCTCCTTGGCAAGTTTGGAAATAGATCAGGAATATATTGAAGAACAAAGTTATCCTTTTCAACTGCAAAAGTAAGATAATATAATAAAAAAATGAACACTTATAGCATAGCAATTGAATAAAGTTAAAGCTAGCCTCCACTTGGATAATTTATTTTTTTAAAGAATTAAATAATATTTTAAGTACATCGAATAAAAAGTGGCAGATATCTTAACCTGCATATTAATTCATTATGTTTTGAATTATTGGAGGAGTAAACTCGCCAACTGATATCCCGCGACTAGCCTCAGTACTTTGTAGTCCTCATAATACTGGTATAAGGGCATGTATCTGTTTTCGGCTGATATTAAAAATCTAAGGCGAAAGGTATAAGTCAATAGCCAGTTTTTTTTGACGTCTGACCAAGGCTTTAAGTTTTCTTTTAACCAACCTTTTGCATTCAGGACATCTATTGAGTCTGAAAATGTTTTTATAATTATATTGCTTACTCAAATTTTACATAAAATTTATTTATTTTAAAGAAATAAACACATCATGCTTTTTACCTTCTGCCTCCAAATTCAGTTGTGATAAATTCAGTTCTTCGTCTGATTCTTCGTTTAAAAGAACATCACCCGATTCTTCCAACTTGGTACAACGGTACTTGACATTTCTTATATAATTTGGAAGCCTCCCTTCATGATTCTTTTGCTTCTTGCCATTCGTTCTTGAATGAATAAAATAAACGTACTTAAGAAGAAAAATATGGCAGTAATTATTAAACAATCAATAACAAAAAAACTGAAAATAGTCTTAGAAGATTAAAGGGAACATTGACACTCACTTGAGCCTCTGACGGAAAAATGGATCTTATCTTTTCATCGATTTCTTCATAATCGTTTCCAGTTGGGCTACAGAAATGATTATTAATGATTAAGATCATAATTAATGTAAAGAGTATATATTAGAATTAGAGATCACTGAACTTACGTGCTTTGCACCTCGAGAAGTCTATTTCCCACAATTTGCACTAATTTATAACGGCATTGTGAGTTTAGCAAATTATTCTCTCTGTAATATTTTACAATATGTCTTCCTTTCGTTGAAGTATTTAAGAGGTCTCCAATGTTCTAAAAACCGGAATAAGGATAAAATTAAATGTATGTAGATGCAATTTGAAATTGCAGTAGTTTCAAAAGTTTTAAATTACTATTTTTTGGACTTCTTGACTTCCAATCCATTTGCAAGTTTGTTTGGATGTGCTGTCTTGTGGGAATTCGATTTTTTACATAATCTATCAAAATCTGCCGTAACCCATTCTCCGATTATGCGGCGAATTTCGCGGTAAAAAAACGTTTTTTTCAAACTTACGGATTCTAATTGTTCTAACAAAACCCTCAAATCACCAACCGGTTCTATAATTTTGGTTAATAGAAGCAGCATCTTTGCCATTCTTTTTAATTTTTCGACACTTAATATATTGTTTTCTGAAAGGGCAGAACAACATACATAAAAAAGAAATACATGCGAGTATTGTTAAGCGAGAATAGGGGAAAGAACATTAGCAATGAAGAAATCATACAATTTATACACCACATGCATAAAGAAATACACAATCTGAAAATTTATTTACTTTCGAATGACTGCACATACATTCTGAGGCCCAATTTTTTAACAGCGAAATTAACTGTTTATCCATTTTTTTAAAGTAATAATTCACTGCATCCTTGAAAATCTACCGTTTGACTTAAAACCGACCGACACTAAACAAGTTGCGTTATTACGCTTCATTGACTCCGCAAGCGCATGTTCTGATCTAAGAGTATTTCCTCTGCAAATTAGAGGATTATACTCAACCTGAGAAGAAAATGCAAAAAATCTTCCTTTTGTTATCTCTCCTCTCAAAAAAAGAACAGAAAAATCCTCTAATTTCTATAGGAATATTCTCCTTTTGAGAGAAAAATGTGAGAAGATTGAAGGAGAGGAATTTTCCTCTCAAGTTAAGAATATTTTTTCTCGGCGTATAGTAATCTATATTATGAGAATACTATTCAATATTAAAATTTAAATTATTTCACTTTATGATTTCCTGTTTTTCTAGTTCCTATTGTAAAGCATCACACCAAATCTGAAGGTATAAATTTGATCTGCAACAAAATCATCCAAGAATGTAACAGTCTTTTGTTTCTTTATATCGATACAGATATTCGTATCAATTAAATACCGTTGCAGCAAAAATGATATCTTCAGATTTGGTGCGGTTGCGACTCAATTAAACAAAACTTTAATATTTAAATAAAATAATACTCATTGTTTTTTGAACTTGTTTATCACATAAATGTATTCAGTTACTTTATTTTATTTAGATGTTTGATTTTCAAAATGCAAAGGTACAGAATAATTTCACATTAATAATGTGCATTATAAAAGAGAGAAAAACTCAAATTCTTCAAAGTAAAATTGAATCGAATCAAATCAGACGTTTTCTACAGTCTTTGAACTTTCATTTAACAACTAAAATGTAACTATTTTTCAGCACTTTCATAGCCTTATTAAAATCGTTGTGTTTAGTTTTTTAAATTAGTGTTACCTCGTAAGGTTTATTTTTGGTCACTCTTCTCATAGTTGTAGCCCTTTTTTCAAATTTTGAAGCTGAAATATGAAAGTTGTTGGGTGAGTAAAAGCTTTAAAATTTATTTGCTTACGCATATAAATATTCCAATTTAATAAACTTTGATAATGAAACTTTGAGTAGATTACAAGAAAAGTTTCAGTCGGAATTAGGTGAAATGGACTGAACAGTCTGAAGTTTGCATGCAAGTTTGTACAAAGTTAAAACATATATTTAATTTCATGTGGTACTTTCGTATACAGGCGATAAATTTAGAGAGAGGCAAGAAAATTTTTTCGTGAAATTGTAATACATATTTGTCCTTCCACGCGTCAAAAATACCAAAATGGAAACTTTTGAAGGCAAACTCTTCTGAATTTCATCCACAAACTTTTGCAATTCACTCAAAGTATTGTAACTATTATTCTTATATATTGTAACATTATATTACAGAAACAACTCCGAATCTGATGATGCGAGTGACGCGAGCTCGGAAACACAAGATGATAATGAAGATTTAGCAAGTGGATCTAGCAGGAACTCCACTTCTGACAACAGCTCATCTGATACCGATAACGAAGAACAATATGCAGGAATATTTTCCGATAACGAAGATGATGTTAACGATCAACTATTATATCGAGGATCACCGCTAACGGTCTTATAGAGTATGTTATTAATCCTTACAATTTTACTCCATCACAACGTTACGATGACATATCTCTCTGACATTATTGCAGTAATTAATTTCCACTGTGTAAGTGAAGGCTTAAAAAGAAATAGTTTGTATAAGTTCCGAAAATGCTTTGGTCTTGGAAAAAATAACAATTTGAAGAAACATTATTATTGTAAAATATGCCTACGTGCGCTATTATCAAATGACGAAATTTGTCCATCTTGTCCTAAGAAAAAAAATGGTTATTTTGTTCAATTACCATTTCTTGAACAATCAACGGAAATGTATAAAAGAAGAGATTTTTATAATAATTTGCAACATCGATTTCACAGGCCTATGCATCGTCTGCTAGATGTGAGTGCTTAAATTTTATAAACTTCAATGGTAAATACGGTTGCTCATTTTGTTTAATTGCAGGTGTA
>JAUMHM010097786.1:0-24318 GCA_032362435.1 Melikaiella ostensackeni
CCTCAAAATTAAAACTTCAAAAGAACTCTGAGGGCTATATTTGCGTCAATCAATCAGGTAAGCTATTATTTTTCCCCTTCTCAACAGGGCCGCATAATAAGATATTTCTCGTAGTAGTTGAATAAGATATTGTGTGAGACTAGTGGTCGAAGGAGAAGAGTCCTCGAGCGTGTTACCGCACTAGCTACGCTCGCGCGACAAACTACACGCTTTCGGAATCTTCTGCTTTTCCCACAAGTCGCACAATATGCCATTATTTCTATTTATTAGAGTAACATTCATTTGAAATCATTTTAAATTTTCCATGCAAAAACAATTTGTCAACGTTACGAAAGTCCTACGTTGAAATAGGGACAGCATAGCTTTTCTGTGATCTTTACAGAATTTCTAGGTAGCTTACAGATTTACGGATATTTTTTGTGTATATATATATATATATATATATATATATATATATCAAATGTAGAACACATATAGATTCTGTACTTGTTCAATCGTGACACTTTACGATTGGTAAACATTATAACGTGGATTTTTGTGCTTGCATACTTTTAACAACAAATCGTGCAAAGCGAATATAAAAAATAAATAGAGGTCAGATAGTGATATACGGTTTACACAGAGAAAAAAGTGTCCGCTACCTTACAGAAGGTGACAGTATACATTTTTCTGTAATGTTCACAGAAAATCCTGTGAAATTTGCAGAATTTTCTCTATGATTCACTAAAAATTTCTGTAGGATTTACAGAAAATATCCGTAAATCTGTGAGATACCTAGAAAACCTGTGAAGATCACAGAAAATTCTGTAAACTCTACAGAAAAGCTATGCTCTCACTATTTTAACGTAGGACCTCTGTAACATTAACAGATTTATTTCTGCATGTATAATGATAGCGAATGTAATTCTTAGAAACTTGCAATAAGGGATAAATTAAACAATATTCTCCACATATGACGTAAAATAATTAATTCATCTACACTAGAACCTCGAGTTAGCTCGAGTTTCGGGCATTTCCTACTTCTACCGTGAGGCTCTTCCAAGATTTTCTAGGATATGTACAATAAGGGCCGTGTGAACCATTTCAGTAGGAATACATAATATTAATTAACTTATTTTATACAAATGTAGATTTTTGTTATTATGAAGGATGGACCTCGGACTCCCTCCTCTGCGAATAGAAGCAGGCAGAATTTTAGGAAGGCAGTAAGTCGAGCTGAAGTATGTCGAGGTCGTAGTATATTAGTATTTATTTTTAGCGTCAAGTATAGTGTTAGAGCTTGTATTACGAAAAATTCTGTAAGACTAGCAAGACAAGATTGCAAAATCTTGTCGCATGATCATGTATTAACCGAAGAAAGAGAGGCCCTCAGTGATTAAACATTATTATCTAATATAATAAATTATTTTATTTTCGAAGTTCTAATCCAATGTAACCTATCTAATAAGTAATATAAAGATTCAAGCATATTTTTTGTCTTGAATCTCTTCTGAAGATAGAACTCTTATTCTAAAGCACATTCTTTTAGATTGTACCAATATTTGCATTATTGAAAGAATAGAAAAATACTACACTCCATATAAGCAAGTAGTAAATGTTTTTCATGTTTGCTGCTATGATTAACATTCTTCATCATTTGAAGCTCGTGGAGTTTCGCCAAATTATCCGAATTCTAACTAAAAAATGTAGTTTCTAGTTCATTTTCTTTAAATTGCGAGGATTTTAAAATTCTAAAAAAAAGTGGAAGAAATCTAGAACCTCAAATATTTTGCTAGAATTTGAGCACTTGTACATGAGCTTACAAGTAATTATAAAGTTATACGAGAAATCAATTTTGCCATTGTTGCACTTTATTGTAATTTATTGTATTTTCTGGTATTCTTTTGTGTCTATATATTTTCTTCATGGATACTTATTTATATGTTTCAATAGCACCGGCATAAATATGAGAGATACATAGATGAAATATCCACGTTTTGTACCCTCTGAATCAGAAGTATTGTTTTTACAATGGTGTCAATCCGTAGGCACGATCATTTTCGAAAAAATTATTCCATCGAATTGCACTTTAGCACACTTTTTCAAAGTCTATAAAGAAAGAACGAGTTCGTCAACCTGCCAATTTTGACCAGCGATTCTGGTTTTATCCATCGGAAATGCTTTTTGGAAAATAAAAGATTCTATTCTCCAGCAAAACAATGCGAGATAAGAAAAAAATGCTCCAAAAGGAATTGTTAGTCTCAAAGAGGTCTACAGAATTAATATGAATTATTTTTTATAAAGATGCATAGTTTTTGTTTTGAACATGAGAAATGTTGTTAAGAAATTCAAAGTTATCTGAAAAAGCGCCTTCATTTGCTTATTCATTAAATTCTTCGATATTTTCTTTGGATGATTTAATAGATCAAGATTTATTATATCTTAAATAAATATATACATTCAAATGTATCTACTCAGTCGCAAAATACAAAACTTGAAAAAAATTATCATTTTTGTAATTGGAAGTTTCCCTTCAAGAGCTTGTATGTAAATCCTAAAAAAATATAGTCTGCGTATACGTGATAAGCATGTTTTCAAGGCCTGGCACAAATGCTGATAATTTCAAGGTCTTGCAATGTGTTATAATTTCTTATCTGACTACCTAAAACATTTTAGAAGAGAATCGTAAAATAAAATTTAGAAACTTCAACTATTTTGCGCGTAATTCTATACGAATCAAAGACAGAATCTTCGATTGTCCAAAATATATGAGGATATTTCAAACGTTCTTTCTTATGCAGCAGAATCACAAGGGTTACAAGATTATTAAGCATTTTTTTAGATGAAACTTTTCGATTCTAAATTGATGTTGGTTTTTTTTTCTTTACATTGCCTTATCATTCTAACCAATGATGCCACATTCACGAACAAAAATATTGTCACACCTGAGCCCAGAAAAGCGACTCATATTTCCTTCAGACTTTTAATTTTATGTTTTGCATTGACTTCTACCTCTAGATTCATTCTTTATTTTTTATTCACCATTCTAAGCCATAGAAACTAAAATTGTGGCGCAAAACGGTAGCAAAGGAAAGCTGACGTTTTGAACTGAAAAAATCTGCTCGTTTCGCGGGCACACTCTCATCGCGCGCTTCGCGCGTAGCCCGCTTTACTCGCAAATTTGAGCGCCTCTAGGGCGCGCGATTCGGTCGTCGCGCTTCGCGCTCTGAACCATGTGGATCTCACGCTTCGCGCTTTGTTTTATACGTTCGTTGCCGGCGCCTGCTGTGTAGACTCCACCTATATTTAATGGTTTAAAAAATATTTCCATTTTAAGAATTGTTTTAACGATATCAGCCATAGAAAAGTATACTTTCAAAATTGAAAACATTAAAGCTGTGAAGAATGTTTTTCCCCAAAAAATAAGCCATCATTTAATTAAATTCAACCATTTTTAAAAAATTGGTAAGAAGCGAAAGTGAGAAAAAATTTAATTGCAGAAAACATTGTTAAGATATTTTTTTTGTAAGTCTTAGAATTCCATTATCAAAAACAATGTTTTTGATTTAAAATGACATCATCAATAAGGCAGTTTTTACTGAGAGTTTCCTGATTCTTCAGGCTGTTTCCTTAAATTCTGTTCTTTGCATGTCTCCTAAAATATTTTAAACTTGAAATTAAAAGTCATTTCTCCGAATTGCTTCAACCCAGGTGTGATTATGGTCGAATTAGACTAGATTGGATTATAATTGAAGTAAATTAGTAGAATCTCGGCCACCCTATTTAAATATCGGTTGATTTGGTTTTTTACAAGTAAGTATTTTTATTTAAATGGCTTCCTAAAGTGACAATAGGTTGGTCGCTAGCTGCCCCACACCAGTTGTTCGATTATTTATTAACATAAGGATTTAGTGTGAAGATAAAGAACATTTCATCGTAGGTATTTTTATACAAGGTTATTCGGTACTTTATACTCGTATATAGTAATAATCTACATACAATGATACCATCTTCAGTTTCCGCGGCACGTGTATCAAACATAACTGATGACGTATCGTGTTATTGTGCCTTCTGACATTGTATTAATCTCTTCATTACGTAGTAAATGAAAGTTTCGTCCCTGTAATTGGTACAGAATATCATAAATTTGGACTATACTTACGCCTTCGTCTGGGCGAAACAGAATGATGAAATACAAATATCACCGAAAAATAAGTTCCCCCTCCAACCCATCTTGCAAACATTTGATATAATTTAGAATGACGAAGGAGATAGCGACTAGTATATAAAGAATCAGAAACATCTTGTATAGCGTGTTCATTCGGTAATAACCATTATTTAGAATGATGAAGATCCTTGCTGCAACTCTGTTCATCGCATTGGCGGTTTTTCCTAATTCTGTTGGTGAGTATATTATATAATAATGTAATATCAAATCTATAATTTCAAGTATAATCTTACGCCTCGTATCACAACTGTAGGGGAGAGTTGGGTAGCCCCGGCTACATTTGATTTTAAATGAACTGTACTTTTTGCGAAGATGAATCAACATTCTTATCTTTTAACATTGTTTCAACGCGTTATTTTGAAAATAAAGTCTCATATCTCTCACTAGCTCAGATTTTTCCATGTCAGATTTCATTTGTACCTGTCAAGAAGTAATCAATACCCTTTTTGGAAATAATGTATCCTTCAATGCTTTTTTGGGATTTTTGATTTTCGGTAAGTATTTTTAGCCTGATGTATAAAATCTTTAAGCTTTCATTTCAAGCATATAAACTTCCCGTTGTTCAGTCACGATAGCCTATCCAAATAGTACGATTTTCTTGGTGGCCGGGGCTATCCGACACCCTTTACCTTTT
This sequence comes from Melikaiella ostensackeni, assembly GCA_032362435.1. Lineage (NCBI taxonomy): Eukaryota > Metazoa > Arthropoda > Insecta > Hymenoptera > Cynipidae > Melikaiella > Melikaiella ostensackeni. The sequence continues at coordinate 4,842 of JAUMHM010097786.1, forward strand.
TTGGTCCAAACGTAAATCACTTTTTTTCCTCTCTAATACAATTATTCTTTGAATGACTGCTTTGGGGTTATTAGTAGAAACCCTGACATGTAATTAATTTTTTATATTACTATTTCCATCGACATTGGTTACTTCATTAATAGAAGAGCTCAAGTGGACGGTACTACCCGACTCTTTCCTATAATTTTAATAAATTAAGATATATGAGTCTCATATGAAAAACAACATTTTTTGTGATAATTATCCCTATTAAGATGTGCCTAAATTATAATAAGGTTTTGTCTTCCTGTTTGGGCGCTCCGAGAAACTTGCAAATAGGCCATGCCACCTCCACCAACATGACGTATTTGCAAGTTATTGTGCCAAAATGGAAGAACAAGAGGTTTTACTGAGATAAATAATTTCATAGAAACCGGAAAGTCGATAAAAATTATATAGGCTGTACGGTAATTTATAACTATTATCTTAACTCTTTGCGGCACGTAAGTCAAATAGCGTCAAGTTTATCTTAGTTTCAAGAAACACAAATATAGAATTCAATTTTAGGTTTGAGGAATTAATTACGAACAGAATATTTAGATACACAAAGATAGTATGTCTATTAAGAGTAAATTTAGTTATTTCAAAACGATAATAATTTTTCTTTACACTATTACACATCTTCCACCTGTCGCCAACCTCACACGACTCCCTCCCCTCAAATCTACACACTTACCTAACAATGCTACCAGCACCACTTAGTTTGATTGATTACGTAAGGCTTTTTTGGCGGGGGGTTCGGAGAACACTGTTTTTAATCTTAGACGCTTGCGACCTTGCCCTGGGCCTTTGTTTTCTCTTACCACCACCAGTCTGAAACCTGTAGCTCTGTTCCGCAACAGTACTTCATTATTCTCCTTATACTCTTTATGAGTCAGTTTTTGGTTTTTCCCTACTCCGTTGCAACCAGCTCTCTCTCTCTCTATCTCTCAGCTCTTCCAGCATCTTCATCCTTCATTCTTACTTCCGTCCTCTCCCCTTCCTCTTCATCACCTGTACACCTCTCTAACACATGCAAGCATGATTTCTGCTCATGCCTACATACTTTACACACATTCTCCTCTTCATTCGTCCAATAAAAACATGCTCTTACCCCCTCTCCCATTCTGAATAACAATACTTTATTTCATTCGCTCTCTTCTTTAATCTTTTACAGGTATTCCGGCTCCCTTTTCCTCTCGACTATCTTATACCAGCTGTTGTACCTTGACTCTGAGATTTATTCCCATTTTTCCTCTGTTTGCCTTACCGTCATCTTTTTTTCGATTCCTTGCATCTCTCTGCCCCTCACTTGCATACCACATTCAAGCTTTATTTCATATCTCTCTTCCTCCCATTTCGAACGTTCCACATTACCCCTCCTCTCTTCAATCATAATCTCTGCGAGCACCCGCTTGAGTGATCCTGCTTCCCTCTCCCCTTTCTAGTTTCTCTTCAAAATTCCAGGATATTTGCAGGTGCCTGCCCACCATTTTCTAGCATCCTATTTTTGCCTTCAGCATATAACCTGGAAAGCTCTAGATCACTCCCATGACCCATCTCAGAAATCTCTCATGCCTAGTTTCGATTCTCTTAAGCTCTTGCCATCCCCAGATTTCTACTCCATAACTTAACACTGACCACGCTAATACGTCGAACATCCACACTCTCATCATCGACTCGTCCTTCAACCTTCTGTTCACTACACCCCACATTTGTCCCATTACTTTCTCGCACATTCCAATCTCTTTCTCATCTGCTGCTCGTTTCCTCCTCCTGCTTCGAACGAAAAACCTAGGTAGCAAAACTGTTCTACCAACTCCACCACCTTGCAATTTATTTTTCATTTGTACTCTACTCTACGCTTTCTTTTTCTAAAACACATCATCTTAGTCTTACTCACATTCACCATTAAATATTTTTCTCTCATACACTCTTTGAACGCTTTCATCATCAGACTCATCCCTCTTTCATCATCCGCTACTACGAGTACATCGCCTACGTATGCTAGTGAAAACAGTTTGCCTGTTTTTTATATTGTCCTCCCTTTTTCCTCTCCTCACAATCTTCTCCTCCAAGTCTGCCAATAGGACACTAAACAGAAGTGGGCCCAAAAGGCCAGTAAATACAGAGTTGAGGAGTGATCCATTCTTGAAATCTAGTGTACACTAGGGTGTTCCGAAAATCGCAAAATTCGAAAATTGCAGTGTGCACATAGAAATTCTTGTTCCCTTTTGAGAAATAGAAAAACCCTAAAAGAATGTAGTCCAATCGGATGGAATCTTGCACTTTCTCATCGAGGTAAAGAGTTAAACTCTAAATATCTTCGTTGCTTTTGTGGGTACACAAAAATGTTTCAGACATTAAGAGCCTCACTTTTCATGATAAATATAATGGTATTGTGTAATTTTATATAAAAAAATTTTTTGAGACATTTTTTTTACATAATGTACATTATTTTCTGATAATAAAGATTTTTAATGTACCTAGACTTATACATATTTTGGATACGAATTCATTAGTACCATATATAAATTGTTATTAATATCATTCTTATTAATTATATTATTGTTTTTATTCTTTTAAAAGATAAACGGAAAAGGACTAAGTAAACATAACAACAATTCATACGGTACAAATGAATTCGTATCGAAAATGTCTACAAGTCTAGCTAGAAAAAGATTTGTCTTAAATTGATGAAACAGTTGCTTCAACATCATTTTTTCATTTAACCAAAAATAACTTCTAAATAGAGAAAATCATTTTAAATTGAAGAAAAATTGTCATTGAACGGAAAATCATTTTTTTTCAATCAAACAAATTTCTTTAAATCTAAAGAATTTTTTTTTTTTATTAAAAAAAACTTTTCTTTGACTGAGAGCCAATGAATATTTTTCGTTGATTCAAAGAATCTTTTTTCTAAGTTCACCGTAAGAGATTAGGTTAATTTTGTCCTAAACATTTTTTTGTAAACACAAAAGCAACGTTGATATTTAGAGTTCAACCTTTTACCTCGATGAGTAAGTGCAAGATTTCATCCGATTGGATAAGATTTTTTTAGGGATTTTCTTTTTCTCAAGAAGGAACAAGAATATCTACTTGCACATTGCATTTTTTGAACTTGGCAATCTTTGGACCAACCTAGTGTACACCTTTTATGAAATTTTGTGGAATCCCTGTAAATCTTTGCAAACGCAATCGTACGAGCAATTTGAGAAAATGATAGCATCAGTGTCATTTGTTTCTCAAATAGTAGTAAAATAGTTACATCATTGAAAAAGTGTCAAAAAATGTCCATAGTGTTGTGATTCAGAGGCATGCAATTAATTAGCTTTCGTAAAAATAGTTACGTAACACCTGGAGAGGGAGAAGTGTTAACAAAAAACCACGGTGCGTTACATGAGGGAGGGAAGGGGGGGTCAAAAATATCCAAAAAGCGTTACGTATTTCTCGAATGGCCTTAAAGAATTAGACACGTATCTCGAAAAGAAAGTATGTCAGCGAGGTATCCAATTTTTGATGAAGAAAAAACGCCTATTCACCAAAATTTGTTGAGATACGCCCATTCGAGAGTATTATGCGCCCTTTTACGGTGTATCACATTTGCTTCACTTCAATTTTTAGCGACTCACGCCCTCTTTACATTTCTTTATTATAAAAGACTTTAACTTTTATCAACACTATTAGATACAGCTTTTTTAGGCAAGTCCAGCAATATAAAAATCTTAGTTCGGATATAAAGTTGAGTTACAGAGGTTCTTAACCTGCAAAATAAACAGGGATCATAGTCGTTCAGCAGTTTAATTGTAGGGAAACAGGGTAGTTTCTCTTCGAAGAAGGGACATTCTTTTACATTCTCATCGCATTCATGATGGAAGGTATTAGATTCATGTAAATGTAGACTTATCCAGTTTCCGTCAATTCTCGACTTCTTGAGACCCCCTGAGTCAGAAAAAAATGGTTTTCACTGTAATTTCTGTTTTTCTGTCGGTCTTTCGGTCTGTCTGTCTATTGTCTGACGATGAGATAACTTTCGAAGAAGTTTTCTAATTTAAATTTCCTTTCGCACACTTATTTGTGGTCCAAAAAGACAGGTCAAGTTTGTTAGTCAGCCTTCTACTGCCAATATTTATGGTGTGAGCCATGAAAAATAAAATTGTGGAAAGTAAAAATTCAACTTTCGAATGAACTACGCTAGATACGATAAATATACAAGTAACCAAAATTATCAGTTTCTAAAAGTGCGACAAAATTGCCTCTAACCGGTTTTTAATAGGGATAATAGATTTTGTTTTAAACGTTGAAAATGCTATAAGAAAATCGAAAATTCAAACTTATGGATAAACAACGCAAAATACGTTGAAAGCTCCAACAGGAAAATTTCTCACCTCAAAAAGACCTACAAAATTGCCTTCAACCATAATTCAATTTCTTTGCGTCTTTCGGTCTGTCGATCTTTCTGTCTGCTGTTTGATGATGCGATAACTTTTCAAGGAATTTCATAATTTAAATTTCCTTTTGCACAGTAATTTGTGGTCCAAAAAAACAGGTCAAGTCTTACTTGATGTAATCGAGTGCGAAACGCGAAACACGTGATGAGAATGTATTCGTTGAACCCAAAGGAGTTTTAACAAGAAGGAAATCACAATTATCAAATTACTGTTTGTCAATAGTTTGACCTCTCATTTAGAAATGTCTATGCGTAAATATGCATAAATGTGGGGAAGTACAATCACCGAGCGCGATGCGCGAGATCTGACAGTCGTATCGCACTTTTCCAAAACGGTACCCTTCCTTTTTCAAATTGTTAAAAAAAAGTTTTACTGGTGCCAGGAAGTATTTTAGACTTTAGAGCTTTAGATATCTTTTAAATTTATTCTATAGGAGCAAAAGTTGTAGAAATTTTTCCTGTGTTCTGTTTTAGGCAGAAAATAAAAATATATAATTGAAAATGATGAAAAAATTCCTGCTGAATACGGGAATTCTTTTAAAATTGAGGAAAAATAACTTTCTTGAATTCAGCTGGAGTAACATTTATTTTTAACCAGTTGAGAAGATTCCAGTGAGTTTCTGTCACTAAGACGAAAAAGTTGGAGGAGCATCGTTTTAGAAAATTGAGCTTTTATTTTTTAAGCGCTACACAGTGGGGCAAAACGTGCAAATTTGTTCCAGAACAGCCTAGAGCCGACGATTCTTAATGGATTTTCATCTTTTTTTCTTAAAATCCTCTTAATCGAATTCCAAAGAGAATTATGAGAGCCGATTTTTTACTTTTTCTTGTTTCACTTCTGTGTCAACAGATCAAGTGAAAAAATGGCAATTTTTGAAATCTTATTTTTTATCTTTATGTAAACATTCCAAATAAACTCGAGATCGATAGAAATAAGTGTAGAAGCATTTCATATACGAAAATAAGCCATGAAATGTTTTAATTTATTTTCATAAACAAATTTTATGAACAAAGTTCATAGTTGGTGGTTCTACAATTCAAAACTTGTTTTTTAACAAATCTGCATTGCATTTCGCTTTTAGTGGTGCAGAATAAAGAATATTGCAGCCAATCAATATTTCTCAATTTTATAAACTGAAACCGACATTTTTTCTAATGTAATTAGTTGGATACTGTTAAGACAATTAATTATATATTGAAATGAAACCTTGCTTTCCTTCACTTCATCAAATCGAAATAATGATTGGACGCCAAACCTATCCCAGGTCAATTCAAGTGACTCAATCCAACATAAGGAAATAAAATTTCAAATAAATCAAAACTAAGTTTAGTAAGCAAAATTGGCACAATTAATCGCTTAACGAACTAGGCCTAGTTCAGCTTCTATGCTGGCTAATGAGAGGGAGCGGTTCTCAAACTTAATAAAAAGATTATATTGACAACACTACAATCACTCCAAATTAATTAAGAAATTATTGAGTTTATTCAATATTGGATAACATTCAATAATTTGAGGTAGAGTATGGTGAAATTTTTTTCGAGGTTAAATGTGACAAAGATTCTTAATTCAATAATCCATGATAAATTTACAATATCGTAAAATTTCTACTTATTTTGATAAACCGAAGTTTGAGGTTTAACAAAAGGCAAAGGGGTCTGAAAAAAAGGTTCTAAATATTTAGGAAATTAACCTAAGTCTATGACCTTCTTGTCCAGTATTTTAGACTTGGCCAAAATATTTTACACGAATTAATTGGAAGTGGAAGGGAAGGGACAAAAGAAAGGATTTCAATCCAAATTAACTCCAATTCAGAATATTCTTTAAATTTATAACTCGAACGAATTCAATCAAAATACAGGTGTAAAATGTTTCATCAAATAATGATCCAATCAAGGAATTCCTGAATCAAAAGCTTATTAAACAAGCTTAGTTCTTCAGCATAAAACAGAAACAGCATAATACTGACAAAACAAAACTTCTCGATCAGGTTAATAGTAATGAAATCTTACCATAGTAGCGTAGAATCACATCGATTCCAAAAAGTAGAAGAATTTGATAATCCAATGTATGAGGAATTCTTAATGATGTGGTACTTAAAAAAATATAACTTCGAATTAATGAAAGGGCATTTATAAATTCAGTTCAAATTCATTGTAAACAAACTACGTATTCCTTCTTCGGAAGCTGTTGACGAAACAGGTGCATATGGCAGACTTTGTTTTCTTCCTTGACGACGTAGTTCACATAGTTACCGACAGGGTTTTGTTTCTTTCCTGATTGGCTGTTCCCAGCCAATCAGGAAAATTCCCTTGTATACCGAAGGATTAAAATTCAAGTTCAGAGCCGTACTCTTAAAGATGTTGACCTTCAATTTCAAATGAGTAATTTTCTAAATTAATTGATTAAATCCAAGTAAATTTGATCCACAAGATGGTGAATCAGCATAGCGATTCTCCAATATTAGGAATTAAACAAGCTAGCTATCAAAATCCACAACACCAAGCAGAGTTGACACACAGGAACATCAATCTCTCAATACGGACCTGGGGCAATAGAAGGTTCAGAACGTATAGTTCCAACATAATGATGAAGCCTTCCAAGATTCGGAAAAATGATGAACTTTGTGCCAGATGGAGAAGTCAAATGTATCCAACGCACTAGCAAATGCACAACTGGCATTTCAATATTCTTTCAAAATTCTTAGGTACGACCAGAAGTTTTACGTGAAGACATTAACGTTCAGAATAGGATGGGAATGGCGGGAACATTCAAAAAACCAAAATGATCAGAATTCATCTAGGTTCTCAAGAAAGCATCCACAGTTTCCTCAACTTCAGATTTCTTAACGAATCAGGCTCCAAAACAAGACTTACACGAAATAGAGGAAAATACAGGCAAAATTAGTTCTCAAAATTACAGGTTCTAAGTTAATGATTGTCCAAGTCTCGAAATACCGTGCATTTCATTTTCCGAAATTTCGAAATTGCGAAAGGTAAATCAGGGAATTTGGAAAAAAATTCAAGTAATAAGTCAATCAAAATTAAAGTTTTGTGAGCTATAAAATTTATCTAAAATTTTACGGCGTCACAAATCAAATTATATAATCCAGTGTAGAGCATCAGAATGGTTTAAAATTGTCCTCACCGGGATGACGAATTAGGTAACTTCATTATTCGATGAAATTCATTATCATTTTGAACAAATTCTATAAACAAATGTACTATTGGGCCATTTATTCACAGAAATACATTCTGCTTTCACTAAAATGACTTTAAATTCGCTTAATAGTAATGATTTATCAGAAAACCTCATTTTTCGAAATCATTTGTTAACGTTATAAGCAAGTCATGCAAACAAATCCACTATTCATCCATTTATTCACAGAAATACATTCTGCTTTCACTAGAACAATTATAAGTTGATTTAATAGTGATTTTACATCGGGAAACTTCGTTTTGCCAACACTTATGTTAATTTTATAAACAAAATTATGAAACGAATGCACTATTTGGCCATTTATTCACAGAAATACATACTGTTTTCACTGAAACTACTTCAAATTGGCCTAGCAGGGATGTTGTATCGGACAAATCGACTTTCAAAAAATTTTTGTTAATGTTTCAAACAAAATGTATAAACTAATGCACGATTCGGCCATCTCTTCACAGAAATACATTGTGTTTTCATTACTCGACTTTTTCATTCACTGCTCGACTCTGTATCCAGAGGGAAAAAATACAGTTTTAACTAAAACTATTTCACGCAGGCTTAACAGCGATGTTTAATTAGGGTAATTCATGATCTCTGTATATTTTTATCATTATAAGTCAATAAATATGTTGCAAAAGTCGCTTTTTATTTGACAGCACATTACTTTTAGGCCGATTTGAAATAGATTCAGTGAAGCAAGAATGTATTTATCAAAATGACTGGCTAAATATTGCATTTCCTCAAATAATTTTGTTGATAATATTAACAAATATGTTGAGCGGACAAAGTTTTCTGATAGAACATGAATAAATCAATTGATAGTCGTTTTAGTGAGAGCAGAGTGTATTTCTGTAAATAAATGGCCGAATTGTGAATTCATTTATATAATTTGTTTGCAAAATCAACAAATATGTTGGTAGGAAGAATTCTTTTGGCAGAACATCACTATTCAATTAATTCAAAGTCATTTTAGTGCAAGCAGAATGTATTTCTGTGAATAAATGACTGAATTGTACATTTGTTTATATATATTGCTTATAACACTAACAAATATGCTAGAAGGATAAACTTTCTTGTGGAACATCACTATTAAAACAATATGAAGTTCATAAATTTATTTATGACATCAAATAATATTATCGAAAAATAAAGTCAACTAATTTTGCATCACTGTGAGGGAAATTTCAAACCGTTCTGATTAAAACACGACTTATTTCATGCCTTCAGTACTTGAATTCTACATTTGTTTATTTAATTTGCTTATAAAACGAACAAGCATTAATTGTTTACAATATCTTTTCTTCTGCACCACTGAAACTTAAATACAAAGCAGATTTGCTGCAAAAATTTGGATTCGTGGAAACACCAACTCTGAAATTTGTTTATATAATTTGTTTACAAAAATTAATTGGAATATTTTATGCATTAATTTCGTGTATTAGATGCTACTACACTTATTTCGATTGATTTCGAGTGTTTTTTAATTGTTTGCGGAGAGATAAAAAAAAAGTTTTAAAAATTGCCGTTTTTTCAGTTTATTTGTTAATCAATTAGGAATACAATAGGACAATAGGAGTAATAATGTAGCCTAGAATTGGATTGACATTTTTGTTGACGAAAAGCATGCCCTCTGAAAAGTTTCAGGCGATAAATGGAAACTAGGTGTTTGGAATGCTAGAGGAGTAGATGATCTTAAAGAGGAGGAACTGTGGGAAACAATACGCGTGAGGAAGTAGAGATTGTATATTTACCGAGGACAAAGCAGAAGGAATGTGAGATAAGAAAGATAGAGAACAGACTCGAATGTTGGTCAGGAGTTGATGATGAATCACATGGCAGCCAAGGAGTCGGTCTGATTATTATGAATGAGAGAGCGAAAGAGCATGTCAAAGAGTATGATTTTCTATCTCCTAGATTGTCATGGGTTAGAATGAAAGTAGGAATCAGAAGGCTATTCATTATAGCATGCTACGCTCCAGTCAATGGTGATAGTAATGATGTAAGAAATGCCTTCTGAGGCTCATTAAATGATATTATAGGTACTTGCGATCCTAGCGAAAGAATAATTTTACTCGGAGATATGAATGGCTGGGCTGGTGTGCAACGCAAAGGTACTGACAGTGTAGTTGGTCACTTCGGAGACGAAAAAATGAACGGTAGTGAGGATAAATTGTTTAGCTTATGCTTTAAAAAGGCTTGCTCAATACAAATACTTCGTTGAGTTATAAAATAATCCACATATATACTTGGAGCAGAGGCGAAAGCCACAGAATGTTTAACTTTCTTGTAGCGGATGAGAGACTGAGAGAGCTAGTAACAGATACAACGGTTATGAGAAGCTCTGGATGTGGAACAGATCACTACCTCATAGTTTCAAAAATGAATGTAGGTCAAGGACCCAGGAGAAGAAGAGTGAATATTAAGTTAAAGCAGACGCGAGTTGGAACAGAGCATTTGTAAAAAGAAGAATTACTATTGTTATATCGTGAAAAGCTGAATTAATAATTGTGTCATCATAAAAAAGAATGGAAGACGAAATTAGGCAATAAATAGAGGGCGAATGGATAATATTACGGGATAGCATCTTCAAGAGCGCATCTGAAGTGTGCGGTACTGCGGCTGTAGGAAGAAAGACTGATAATGCTTGGTGGAATGATAAAATTCGCGTAGCTGTCAACAAGAAGAAGCAAACCTACTCAAGAAAGTTGAATATTAAATATCTTAGAGTTGAGAAAAGGAATGGATTGGAAAATGATTATGAAGATGAAAACAGAAAAGCAAAGATACTAGTTAAAGAAAGCAAGGACAAAATCAAAGCGGAAAAAGATAAAAAAAATGCAAAATGATTATGAAGGAAATAACAAATTGTTTTGAAAATAAGTTGAGAAGATTTGGAAAAGGAAGTACTAGCAATGAGTCAGTCGGTATTAAGAATGCTAATGGTGGAATGGTATGGGATGCGGATATAGTGAAAGGCAGTATAAACGATTTTTTCAAGAAATTGTATGAAGATCAAGTCATGAAGCATAACAACCGTAACATTGAAGAGGATACGTTAGACAATCCCGTTGTAGGTGGCGGAAGAAGAATTGATATCGACGACATTATATCCGTAATTAAGAAACTGAAGAATGGTAAGGCTGCTGGTATGGATGATATCAAAGCTGCAGTGATTAAAAGTGGTGGCAGACATTTATTTGTTGTGTGACTGAGCGAATTTATGAATATGGATGCCGTGAACGGTGAAGTTCCAAATGATTGGAGAAAGACGATTATAGTTCCACTCTATAAGGAAAATGATGATAAAGTAGACTATACTAATTATAGAGCGATTAGCCTACTAAGTACCGTGGGCAAAATATTTACCAAAATGCTTATTGGTAAGTTTACGGGAATAACGAAAGAAAAGATCTGGAATGTCCAATATGGATTCATGCCAGGAAAATCATATGCAGATTGGGTATCTAGTTTGAGACAGATCATATAAAAAAGTTTGAGGATAATCAAAAAAGTCTTCTGTGCATTTGTTGATTTGGAAAAAGCTTTTGATAAGGTGAATAGATCTAAGCTCTAGGAATTCCTGAAAGAGCATGGAGTGAATGGTTGACTTCTAAAAGCAATGAAAACAATATATAATGGTTATAAAGCGAGAATGAGAGTGAATGGGTAACTAAGCGATTGGTTTGATATTAAGCAGGGCGTTAGGCAAGGCTACGTGATGTTCTTCTGGCTGATCAATATATGCATGGACAAATGTCTAGAAATGGCTTACTCAGACGAAGAAGATGTTGATCTCAGGACAGCTGAAGTGCGTGGACTAGCGCTTGCAGATAATAAGATTGTTACGGCAAAATCAGTCGACGATTTGCAGAGAATGATGGGCAGACTGGATACCAGCATGAAGAATATGGGTCTTGAGATTAACGTGAATAAAACAAAAATAATGGTGTTTCAAAGAAGGGGTGAGAAGACTGTACGTAACATTGCTTGAGGCGAAGAGAGGTGGAACAAGTTGATGATTTCGTGTACTTTGGATATTTTTTTTCTGCTCACGGAAGGATTGATGCAGAGATATTCAGACGTATAAACGAGGGTAGAAAGATTATCGGCAGTGCACAAGCTATTACTAGAAGTAAAAGTATAACGAATAAAGCTAAAATTGCAATATATAACTCTGTGCTTGCACCCACTGTACTGCATGGTATCAAGACATGGACGTTTTAAAGAAAGGATAGAAGTAAAGTGAACGGTTGGCATGCAATTCCTGGGGAATACGTGTATTCAGGTCAGGTCAATGGTCTCGTTAGCATTCGCTCCTTGCCACGTAATGCACTATTGCTTCCTCATAGAGGGAGCTTTTACAATTAGAAAATTTACACAAAATGACATTCTCAATATTAGCTCATTGCACTTATTTTATATCTGACTTATTCCAAAGTGGTATTTCTAATATCAACTAATTCTTCCTCATGTAAGACAGCTAAACAATTTTTTTGAATAATTAAGAAACGTTATATGTAGATCATGAAAGGTCATGAAAGGTTCGTCAATAGGTCAATCGATGCGTCTCAAAATCATAAAAAAATACATCACGTACAGTTTTGTTCTATTCCCGATATCTGAAAAGTTTTCCTCATATAAGCAAGATAAGCAATATATTTTTTAAAATTTATAAATCGGTATTACTACATCATAAGAGGTCATAAGAGGTACAACAACAGGTCATTCGATGCGTGTCGAAGACGCGAACAAATACGTTAGATATAATATTGTTGTATTTCGAATATCTAGAAAGTTTTTCTGATATGAAGAAGGCAAAGCACGTCGAATTTCCTAATCGAGCTCAAAATCTTATCAGATCTGGATATCAATTGGAGCAACAATTCATCCAAATTTCATGATTATGGCTCTTTTACTTTTCGAGACATGGTAAACAGCGAAAAGTTACACACATGTACACACAGGCATTTCAAAAACTGACACATGCGTCCTGAACCACGACCTAAGCATTGCCTACTTTGACCTTGAGGCTCTTCCAAGAATTTCTACGATGTGAATAGTCAGGGTCGTATGCACCATTTTCAGTAAATATACATAATATTGATCAACTGTATTTTGTACAAATGTAGATTTTTGTTATCATAAAGGATGGACCTTCTTTGAGAATCAAGACTCATTAACGAAAAAAAAATTTTTTGCGTGTATTGTAAAATAAATTCGAAATATGCTCGTGAGTCTGCCCGCTTTCTCGCTACGGTACTGCGTGATTGCGTCAGGGTCACCGCGCATCTTTCCCCGTCCCTAGGACTCCCTTGTCTACGAAAGTGAGCTGGCAGAATTTTAGGAACACTCTAAGTCGAGAGGAAGTATGTCGAGGTCCCAGTGTATATCTTTATAAAATCTTCAGAAGATTTCGAAATAGTTCAAAGATTTTACGAAGATTTCAAAAGGATACAAAATACTTCAAAGATTCCAGAAAGATTTCAAAGCTTCCAATTATTTTTCAAAGATTGCAAGAAATATTTCGCAATTTCAAAAGATTTCACAAAGATTTCAGAAGACTAAAAAATACTTCAAGGAATTCAAACAAACATTAACTTAATTAAAATCTCACATCAATCAAAGAATTCACAAAAATTTCAAAGATCTCAGAAAGATTTTGAAGATTTCAAACATTCTAAAAGATTTCAAGAAACTGAGAGAGAGAAGAGTGGGTACATCGGGAGGAGCGTCGCTAAGCTGGAGTGGCGAGAGGGAGAGAGATGTGGAGAGAAGCAAGCGTCCGGTCGCTCTCCCTCTCATCGCACACAGCCTCTCCATTTACACAGCTTAAGCTTGCGCCTAGTGTCCGGTGTGAAGACTAAATAACTCAACGGGTTACACTTTTTCGTCACCCACCCAAAGCATTTAACGTTCTGGCTCAGGCCTAATTCTCCATATCGACGTCTAAGATATTAACACATCAAGAATTGCATTTTTAAGTTTCTGGGGTAGGTTTATATCGAAATATGTCAAAATAGTAGATTCCAACATTGACGTTATTACAAACCTCCCTCTATGAGGAAACAATTCATTTTGATTTGCTACTATTGTCCTTCTAATTCATATCTTCAAGTATCAACACTCATCCATTTGTATTTCTTCTTACAGAATTAAGTGGTCGGCCGGCAAATGAGCAAGGTCAAGGTTCACATATCCCACCCGTAGAATTCTATGAGGACATGCCAGAAGGTCTTTTCTACAAACAAACACCAAATTCCAGAAGATTTCATCCAATTCAGCCAGGATTCGCTCTGTACCAACTCGGCCCATATATAATTGGAATGATCCAAGGCGCAGACAAAGTTGTACCAGTATTCAATGACAAGAAAGAAGTTGTCATGTACAATAAAGACACCAAAGAAGCAACAGTTATAGGCCATGATGGAGCTGCTACGTTTTTTGGTATTCCAGGCACCATCGAAAGCGTAGGTATTGCAGTCGAAAGAAGTAGAGAGTGGCGAAGAACAGTAGAAGCTGCTGAAAACCAGGGTAGTCAAGCGTCTGGAAGCCAGAGCAGTTCAAACAGTCGTGGAGCACGGCCTCCACAACCTCCACGGGGAGGTCGTGGAGGCCGAGGCGGCCGAGGTCCAAATCGTAGCCGACCTTAATCTCGCCCTTTATGATTTTTGCCCCTTACGAAATAATTTCAAGGGAAATTGAACGTAATATATAAATTGAATATGAATTTCATATTTTAATTCAAATTTTGTTCGTGAAAACCTAATGATTTCAACAGATTGATAATAAAACCAATAACGAACCTACATTTATTGCATTTTTTTCTTGATACACAAGTCTCAAAACTTTATAAATCCAAAATATTGAGCTTCATGTTCCAAACATTAGGTTCCAAACCGCAAATCACAAGTCCAACATTGTCATTCCCAATAACGCAAGTCCTAAAAATATAAGTACTAAATCGTAAAATCAAATACTCTCAAACCCCGGTTTGGAGACCCCAGGTTTAGAGACCCCTAGAACTGCTGGCCGACTGCTGGTCCACCCAGTTTCTCTCTTGCGCGGGGCAAAAGACGGTGTTCAACCAAGCGTAAAATGCCAGCAGCGTATAGATAAAGGCACAGTGCGCGTGTACTCAAGTTCGAACTCACGTTCGGAGATTGCGTAATATTAGGAAATGGTTTACACGTCCCTGATTGTTCACGGAATGTGACTCACAGTAGAATCAGCCAATCAGCTGTCGAGAACAAGATTCGATAAGTCGATAATGCAAAAAAGATTCGATAACTCAATTAGGCGCAAATTTCAAAAGAGACAACATTTCTTGCTTAATTATAATAAATTAGTGCAATGGTTACATAATTAAAAATCCGAAAAAGTGTTTCTGAGTTGATCTACTTATAAATTAGGTGAATTCATTGTTAGTTCCTTTGAACATAGGAGAAAGGGGACCAAAAATTAAAATTTTGAGTCATCTCAAAAACGATGAGAGAGACGCAAAAACTGAACAAATTTTCCGATTTCTATAAAGGAGGATGGTCCTCGGTTACCCCGAGCTAACCCAGTAAAAATATTTTCAAAATTAAAGAAATATATGTAATTGTTGATTTATCTCGAAAATTCAAAGAATGTAGGCGTCTTCTAAAGGGGTATGATTCTTGACCACTCTGAACTAATGCGGAGTTAATACTGTTCGTGCATGGATTCAAAAAAATTAAAAATTCACTACGGATTGGCCTCGGATTCATTCCGATTGTGCTGGCATTTGGTGCAGAACTATAACAAAAATATATTAGTGAAATACTTAATAATATTTAAACTCTATTAACAAGCTTCCACACGAAATGAGACATCGAACTGGAAATTTGGGATACTGAGCGAAAGACAATCAGGTTAGTAGAGGGGACTGCCCTACAGTAAATAATGATTAACAGTAGATAATCCTAATCAGCTAGAAGACTAGCCAAGAATGTTAACTGGTTCTTTTACTATAACATTTCGGCAATGATTCTACTTTGTCTGACGATTTTTCATTGAAAAAGTATCATTGATTATTGTGTGAGAGAGAAAATTCATTTTTAGTTAAAAAAAAAATTTGAGATTTTCTCTATTCATGCTTTTCATCCAAATGAAATTTTTCTGGGATATTTGGCATTCCATTATCAGTCAATTATTTTTACTGACTAATCAGTGAAAAATAACTGATAGCTAGAATTCGGGCATTGATTGGATACAGTCAAAATTTTAACTAATGATTCAGCTTTAAAGTATATGGTCATGAAAAAGAACAGAAAAGTTGAATAACCTCCCTCAGAAATTAGAAAAAATAGTTCTAAAAAATAGTTTCTCACGCAGGGGAGGCTATTTGGGGCAATCCCCTCAAATCAAAGGAACTTTTATTTAGACACTCTACTATAGTTAATACCGCGTGGCAAAATTTCAAGGCAGTCCAGTGTCAGGTCTGGCCCAGGTATGGCTCTACCTAGAACGTCTAGTCTGGAAAGTCTGATCTGTTCCAGGTCTGGCTCGGATCGGATTTCCAAGAACAATGAAATTTCTTAGTTCGATCAGCAAATTTTTTTATGTAACACGAGTATGGTTTCCTCGTTTCCTTTAAACTAACCTCAAACGTGAGACGTAATCTTGTGAGAAAACTTCAAAACCATACTCTTATTACATAGAGTATCGTGCGTACCAAAAAGGCGAAGTAGTCTCTTTGGTGCACAATATACTCTTTATTACATACTTCGATAAACTAACAGGGTATCTCAAATGATTGTAAAAGCAATTAATTCTATTAAAACAAGTGTTTTCGTTTCCTATCGATTGGACAGTCTAGTCTAGTCCGGACCTGTGCTGATCAGCCTTCCATGACATGACCGAATGAGTGACTATTTTAATAAGGCGAATTCATAACGTGCATTAGTTGAGTGCATAGTGCGCGCGGTTTATAACTCAGGCTTCTCCCCGAAAGTTTCGTCTATACAACTCTGAGCATCATGGTTCTAATAGAAAATAGAATATTATTTAGTCTTACTTTAATCAGTTATTTCATATTTGCTATTTGTATGTTAAGCACTATTTATTTCATTATTATGCATTATTATGTACTATTTATTTACTTATTTATTTATTTATAAAAGAAAGGATCTGGGAAGTCCAGTGTGGATCTGTGCCAGAAAGATCATCATGATTGGTTCCATATTATCGGCAAATCGTTGGACAAAGATGCGTTATGTCATCCTAGCCGTTCAATATATACACGGACAAATGTCTAAGAATGGCTCTCTTAGACAAGGAAGATGATGATCTCGGGACAACGAAATTGCATGAATTTGCGTTTTCAGATTATAAGGTTGTTATAGCAGAAACATTCGATTATTAGCAGATTATGTAAAGCAGACTGGTTACCAGAAGGAAGAGTATGAGTTTTAAAAATAACTTGAATGAAACAAAAAATTATTGTGGCTGAAAGAAGGGGTGAGAAAACAGTATACATCATTGCCATATACGAAAAGGGGATAGAACAAGTTTATGAATCCTTGTATCTTGAAAGTTCATTAACTGCTGATGGAAAGATAGATGCAAACGTATCCAGAAAATAAACGAGAGTAGAAAGATTATCGGCAGTGTAGGAGCCATTACCTGAAAACAAAATGTATTGTATGGTAGCGAGACATAAACGTACCAAGGAAGGGATAGAAGTAATATGAACACTGTTGGCATGCAATTACTGCGGAATATATGGGGTAAGATGCTAATGGACAAAGTCAGTGATGAGTGGGTTCTCAAAGAATATAATGTTGAGGGAATGGATGAAGGTCGTTCAAAGAGGCAAGTAGTAAGGGTTAAATTAATTTTCAATCTATTTGAATGATGCGCTGCAAAATATCGATCGGCTTGAGAGTTATCCATAAGTACATTCTTGACAGGCTTCATCCAAATGCCTTCTGAAAATACGATGACGCGTTTTGCGTAAGTAGCAATGAGAGGGGCAATTTGACAAGAATTGGAAAGACATACGAGCGGTCATTCGATCATTAACATCGTTATCGAACATGTAAACGTAAAGTCTACGAATTTTATACATGAGCATATCTTGTGACGCCGCGTTCTTCGTACTCTAAGAGAATTGAGAGGTATGTTGAGTGAAAATAGTGTAAATGTTAAATGTGGAGGCGTGTGTTTCATTGTAAAATGTGTATCAAAACCGCGTTGTTTCTGTTCATCATTACAGCGCGGTGTTTCGTTAGATTTTCTTCATGGAAATGATTCTCCGAATTTCCAATGAGATCTTTTGGCTTCATTTATCCTATGTTTGGAGTTTTGAATTTTGACTCAACAAGAGACGATAACACATTTACATAGTCGCTTCGTAATTTCGAGAAAGTGAATCCTTTCCCTGGATGGATGAATCGAAAATCATAATCTTCTGCATTGAAGCTAGCCAAAACGCCAAGATCTCAACAATCTCAACATTCGTAAGAATTGAAGCGTAATTTGCATTGACTATGTTTTACCTTGGAGTAACTCTTGAGTATATATCGTTTTACTCTTTCTTCGCATTAATTTTAATGTACAATATTACAGAAACTCAAAGCTTATTGGATAATTATACAGGGTTTCCTAGTATTCAAACAACATTTTTGTATTTTTGAATTCTTAACAAAAAATGGTGTCGAAAATAATTATGAAAATTTTTTTCTAAAGTTAATAATTACCGAGTAATTAACATTTAAAGATAAGCCAATTAGAAGCACGCGTTAGACGGTCGACAGTCCATGTGCTATCGACAAGAGTGTGTGCATAATCAAGTTCAGTTCGTATGATTTCCCCTCCGTTCGCTTTTCCAGTAGGTTGTGACTCTCTGGTGTAACTTCACACTTCAACGAAATACAAAAATTAAAAAATATCTTTTCCGCACAATCAACCAAATTAGTCAACATTCTCATGAATTCAGTACAATTCTCTTGATTTTCTAGAATTCCCTTGAATTCAGTAGAATTCTCCTGAATTCTGAAGAATTCTCTTGAATTCATCAGAATCTTCTTAAAATCAGCAAAATTCTCTTTAATTCTGTAGAATTCTCTTAATTTCAACAGAATTCTTTTGGATTCAGTGGAATTCTCTTGAATTTTGTATCATTCCCTTGAATTTTGTACCATTCTCCTGAATTCTGAAGAATTCTCTTAAATTATGAAGAATTCTCTTAAATCCTAAAGGATTCACTTGAATTCTAAAGAATTTTCTTGAATTCCCAAGAATTCTCTTGAATTCAGCAGAATTCTCTTGAATTTATCAGGATTCTCTTTTCAGTGAAATCCCTCTTATGACTTCCTCACATAGGTGATTTTATTGCCTTGTAAGTAGGTTTTTTTATTTAGTCAACATAATAAAAAAACGTCATCAAACTCATTCGACCATGGTGCTCTGTCTAGATGAAAGTTACACCCCCAAAAAAATACCTAGTAATTTTACGTACAGGTGTGCACAGGTGAGCATTGACAAAGCCCCAATTACTTGAGTAATAATCATTCTAAGTAGACACTCCATTGTACACCACTAGTGCACGCATGTACTCAAAATTACCAAATAATTTATTTCATGGTGTATTATTAAGCGCAAACATATGCCAAATGAAATACCTTCGATGACATTGTTACAGAGGTAATTTAGTTGACTTGTAATTAGCTTTCTTAAACTAGTTACATAATAAAAAACGTTATCGAACTTATCCGACCACGGTGCTCTGTCTAGATGTAAATTACACCCACAAAAGATTACCTTATAATTTTGAG
>JAUMHM010097833.1:0-24307 GCA_032362435.1 Melikaiella ostensackeni
ACAGCCTCCTACTAGAGCAAACTCGCTAATAGTGGGAGTATGGGGTGGCTTGCCTCCCATAAAAACGCTCGCACGCCATGAAAACGGCAGTTGGGGTCTTGCGGCGTGAGCGCAAGGATCGGTTTGGAGGGTACCTAGAGAGAAGACGAAGGATCAATCCTCCTCTCTTGTCTCTTACCTCTCTCCAAAGGAGGAATCTATTAGGCTTCAGACCTAAAAATCTGACTTCCTAATATATTCCTATAAAAGAATGACCGTTCAAGAGCGATTGAAAAGTCTACTTCCCATCTCGGTCCATAAAAGGATCATTTTTCCACGCGATTCCGAGTTTTAATCTTTGAGATTTTTGACAAAATTTGTGAAACTCTTCCAAAAACCTTCAAAGGTTACATAGCATTGCGCATTTGAGTTTAAAGAGATTTCTAAACGCTTTGAAGATTTTTTTCAACTACCTGAATTGACCCAGTCTAGGAGACGAACAGATGTATGATCAAACGTACTCCCTCGTCTAAGAAGCTTAACTTCGACAAACTTTACAGCCTGTCGATCGAGCTTAACTTCTTATAAGCAGGCAAGGAGTCCACTCCTCTCCCTGGTTAAGAAAGCTGTTAACTTTGGAAGAAAGCTCGAAAAATATCTCTACTTCAAGAGGGACATTGTAGCCCTATGCTATCCTTCCTCAAGGGAGTGGAAATATTTTAAAAGTTTCTTCGAGAAAGAATTTCGGTTTTGAAGATTTCATTCCTGTCCGAGCAGACCATTTCTACATTTCCTTTCAGGAGTTTAAAAGCCGCCTGTAGTGCGAGAGTCCCTCGACTCAGGCCCCTTTAACTTGATAGTTTTCACTGTGTTTCCGTGCCGTAGCACTGGCCACCTGCACAGGCCGGTCATAAATTTTCAAAGAAGCTAATATTTCCGAGGCAAGGCTATAAGGCCATAATTGTGTTATTATCATAACTATTGTCGCTAATAGGATAATTCTCTTGAAATTATTCTATAGATAATTAAATTGGACTCTACAAAGGATCTTCGCTCTACGGACGCCTTCTGGGCATTTGAATTGAAAGTAAACAAAAGGCAATTGCCGCCAAATGAAATTAGATACCTGAAAACCAGCAGGTCGAAATCAATAGAGGAAAGAAGGGCATTGACCCCATGACCTAGTGCGAGTACTTAAACAGGATAGACTAGGACCGTTAATCAGTAGCTTGATGAAGCTTAGGGACGTTACTCTTACGTAATTAGATCAATTCGTAATAATATAGGGCGAATTGATTAAGTTATTCGTCATATGATATAAAAGGAAAATTTATCAAATAAAAGGAAAATAAAAAAAAAGTTCTCAAATAGATTCTAGCCGACAATTAATGTTAGGATAAAATGACGAGTGTATTCTCTCTTCAAATATATATGTAAGTTGGGATTAAATAAATAAATACGATACGTGGAGCGTGAGAGTTTAAAGCAAAGAATAATATTCCACAAGTTCATAAAGAAAATAAAAAGCGTATAGGCTCAATGGATAGAAATAGATCAATAGAAGCATTCTTCAAAGGTAGCAAAGATCTAAGAAGGGTATATTTACCACCTCCCACCAGCCAGAAAAATCCACCACAAAGAATGGTAGCGATAAATAAATGGTTAGAAGAAAGAAAGAACGCGAACGAAAAAGACAATTAAAATTAGACAGTGTTTTTTTGAGACAAAAAAAAACAATTTGATTGATTGAAAGTGTAAGTGTAGTGAAGTGTATTAACAGTGATAGACAGAGACGAGATAACAAACGATAAGATTTGTGAGTAAAAATTAACTCTAAAAGAATAAGCGTTTCTTCAAACACAATGATAAAAACAAATTTAAGATTTTCGAAAGCGGGAAAGCGAGGAACCGTCGAAGGAGAACACAATCCAGAGGACCTGGACACGACTGTGCCTGATATAACCCTGGAGAATCAAGAGGACACATTAATAATGCCCAAGGATATATCAGAAGCAAACACGGAATCTATATGGACAATCATTAACAGGAGACTAGAAGAGCTTGAGCACAGAAAAAGTCACAGATGACATACACAGAAGAGTGGATAACCCACTATCTATAATGAAACCAGATATTAAATATGTACTTCCTGAGTACAATGGCGAAGAAAGTCCCATGAGGTATGTCAGGCAGCTAAAGCAGTACCAACCTCAGAAGAACAACTCACGGGCAGAATACGCCACCAAAATGTTTGATAGCGTGAATGAACTAATACCCCCACCTGAGCAAGGGGAGGTAATTAGAAAATTGGCCAGACACTACAACTATGAAGTTAATTATGCCATAGTCGGTAGAGGCATTGATACCGGTAAACAATTAATCGAATAACTAGAGGAATTCGATAAGATTGGAACTAAAAATCGAGGCCCTCCAGAGGGCAGGAAGTGGAGAAATAAAGCACCAGTTGCAAGAGAAAATCCAAGTGGACAACCAGGCACGTGGCGTTCTCAAGCTTCGGGAGGCACATACCCAAGAACTAGCACGAGCAACCCAGACAATCAAGGCAACTAGGTGCCACAAAATCCTACTAAGAGCATGTAAAGCTCCGGAGGAGTCACAGGTATGAAGCCTACCACGAATCCAGGAGGGCCACGCGCTTCCTGTGATAACAACTCTTGAAGACAACAGCAGCAGCAGAACCCGGCATCATATCGGGTGCAGAATATGAAATTAGATTCAAGTCAAGAATCAAGCCATATTGAGTACCCTATTGAAGAACAACAACCTGAGATGGGAAACGATCCGGAGCCACGCCAGTAAGAGAGAAGGCCGATACTAACGTGACCAATTCCCTAATATATACGGCCCATATACCTACGAATAATGGAGATCTCAGATCTTGAATAAGGGTCTTTCGAAAACTTCTACTTTCATCATCAACAGTGCTAAGAGTAAAGTGACTAGAGAGATGGAGATCTCAGGTCTTGAATAAGGGTCTTCCGAAAACTTCTACGTTTATCATCAACAGTGCTAAGAGTAAAGTGACTAGAAAGATGGAGATCTCAGATCTTGAATAAGGGTCTTTCGAAAACTTCTACTCACGAATACCCGTGAAGAGCTTACGGAGAAAGAGGAAAATAAAGCAATAACAAAAAATTCCAAATGCTACACGGCCAACGTCCGGATATCAGGAATCTCAATGAAAACACTAATCGATACGGGAGCTGAAATAACGTGCATTTCAGAGGAATTTTTGAAAGCTAATCAAGAGCGATTCCAAGGATATCCCAGCCTGCCACTAACTGAAGTGGCGGTAACCAGGCTCATAAGTGGCAAGGCGGTACGACTCATCCGACAAATCTTTGCCGACGTACAGCTACCTGACGCACTGATACAGCTGACCTTCATAGTCGTACCCCGTTCCCCACGCACGTGTATCATTGGGATCGACGTACTCGATGAGTATAGAGCGAAAGTCGATCTAGACAAGAGAAAGCTCACGTTTCCCCATTCGGAAGGTAAACCATCTTTGTGCATCATACAAGACCACGAATGCGAAAATTCAGAGGGGCATTCTGACGTGAATTACATCAAACTGTCAACCATGGAGCCCACTGAGGATGAAAATCAAGATGAAAAGGACAAAGACACACCAATTTTACCATTACACGTTGAGTGGCAGGGAATCCAAGAAAAGGTCGATGAAAATCCCGACGGTAAGGACCAAGAAAAAGAGGCGCTCCAGAATATTTTATGGAGGCACCGGCAGGTATTTCGGCGTGAGTCTGGCGTTTTAAATAATTACTAGCACGAGTTAAAGGTGCGAGAGGGGCAACCATTTATCGGTCGAAGCTACCCATTCCCCATGGCTCATCGTGAAAAGGTCGACGAAGAAATACAGTGAATGCTGAACATGGGAATAATTCGGAGATCGACAAGCCCTTACATAAACCCCATCGTGCCAGTAATTAAAAAAGATGGCACAATCCGATCATGCTTGGATGCTCGAAAGCTCAACAAGATTCGTATTCAGGATTGGGAGTGTCCTAAATCAGCGGAGGTACTGTTTTAAAAGTGTGAAGGAATGAATGTTATATCTAACTTGGACATGACAAGCAGTTTCTGGCAAGTACCCTTGCACCCCAACTCGCTCCAGTACACCGCATTTCAGTACCGAAGACGCAGCTATAAGTTCAAAGTCGTACCGTTCGGACTAGAAACGAGCATAGCTGCACTTGTAAAGAGACTGGATTACGCGCTGCTCGGCATCGAGGAACATGTGATCACCTTTGTGGACGACACCCTAATAACCTCAGGAGACCACCAGCAACATTTAGACCACCTAGACAAAATATTGCGAAGACTAAATGAAAAGAATACATAACGTGCGTTCTAAACTACGACCCAAGACAAATTCATGTGTAAACATCTTCGGTAAGCGTTAACTGAAATTGAAATCTTACATAAAGCAGAAGTCAAAAAAATAACTTTAGCTTTCTCATACACATATCAATATATATAAAAATACTGTACGAAGTTAAAGAAATAAGTCAAAATATAAAATATAAAAAAATATATAGAATACTATAATTAATCACTTTTCCAGCCACATATCAATATGTAGAAGAATACTGTGTACCAAGTCAAAAGAATAACTGATGGGCTTCTTTGAGAGGGTGAAGAGAAGTAAGACACACGCCACAACGCGTGTGTTGGAGCTTCAAAGGTCTCTCCACAATAGGACTCAATAACCTAACCCTTACTCTCATAAAGTCACATTTTTTAGGAAGAAAACCAAATTCCTTGGCTTCATTTTGACAGAGGAAGGAGTGAAACCCGAACCTGACAAGATAAGTTGCATTCACAACTTTCCTGCACCTAAAAATGTGAAGCACTTGAGAGGATTTCTAGGTTTAATCAATTTTCATTTCAAATTCACCGTCAAACATTCAGCTGAAATAACACCTCTTTTGAAACTGATTAAGAAGGGTGTAACCTGGAAATGGGATCATGAGGCGCAGAGGAGTTTTGAACAAGTAAAAAGCCTTTTCGGAACTTCAATCATGCTGTACTTCCCAGATCCCAAAAGAAAATACTATCTCGAGACGGACGCTAGTAATTACGCGTTAGGTGCCGTAATCTATCAATTAAACGACAAGTCCGAAAAAGAGATCATCACAATGGCCAGTAGAACACTGAAGGGTCCTGAACTCGCGTACTTCATTACCGAGAAGGAACTTATCTACACAGTGCTGAGATAGTAAATTGAATGAACGACCTTGCTTTGACCTTTTTAAGAACCATCGTCTATACGATGAAGAAAGCTACCGCAAAAATCGCGGAGAAACAAGGGTAGTGATCAACGCTCTAATGTATAAGTGGACGCCCGGAGTCGAAGAGAAGATAAGAAGCATTCCGCTACAACAGCAACAGGATAAAAGAGCAGCAAATCTCCAGCACGAGATATCTCGCGACCCCAAGGAACAAAAATGTTACAAATTGATCAATGATACCCTATATCATTATAATGGAAATGATTATCACATCTGTGTACCAACCGATTTGGCAAAATTACTGATCAAAGAGAGTCATACATCATACGGACACCCCGGCGCTGAATAGACATATAAAATGTTGCGAGAATCATTTCACAGCCCACGATTAGCAAAACTCACACGGAACGTGTAGCGACCTGCGACTATTATCAACGCAATGAAGTTCACGAACACAAGAGTCGCAGACACTACAGGAACCCATTCTATTGCAGGCGCCACTAGAACTCATTTCCATCGATTTTTTTGGTCCCCTCACCAAAGCGAAACTCGGTTATAAGTATCTTCTGGTTATGATCGACACATTCACCAAATATACCAAACTATACCCCATGAAGAAGGCCACTAGTGAAGGTGCTGTAAAGAAACTAGGCTAGTTCATTAAACACGTTGGTGTACCACGCAAGGTTCTATCCGACCGGGGAACACAATTCACCAGTCACAAATGGCGACAGGCATTAGAAGAAAGAAATATCCAGATGATCCTAACATCAATTCATCACCCCCAGGCTAATATGTTTGAGAGGGTGAATCGGGAGCTGGCAAAGCTTCTTCGAACGCTTTTCTCACCAGAAGGACACAACACATGGCTCCCCCAATTGCAAAACATCAAAACAATCCTTAATGAGTCTCATCATGAGACCACAGAAATTACCCCTTAAAAAGCGCTATGGGGACGAAAACCTAAGAGATAGTGGATCAACCTACTACCGCCGGCATCATCACAACCCCAGGCAAACAGAGAGGAGCAGCTCATCGTATTAAGGAATCGGATAAAAAAAAGAGAGAAAGAAAGCAAGCTCGATTGAATAAAAACAAAAAGGGAGTTAACTACACAGTGGGAGAAAAAGCATTAGCCAAAGCTTGCAACGTCTCAAGCGCAGTGACAGACACAATGGCTAAATTTCTCTCGCCCTACGAGGGCCCTTACAGGATCAAAAAGAAGATCGTCAACAATGTTTACGTTCTGTGGAATGAGGAGAGCGACTGAGAGAAGGGGCAGTACCATGCCACCGAACTCCGGAAACACAAAAAGGAAAGGTTGAAGGGGGGACTAGGATAGCCTCACCAACTCGGAAGACCACAGGAAAGCGGCAAGAGAAAACGCAGGTCTGTTTAGCTTTTGACAGCCACCATGCCAGTCGCGTTCTCTCAGCACGAGATACTAGACACTCATTACTGCGTGGCCATCCAGTATAATCTGGAGACGGGCGAGGAGGATGTGGTTCGGAGGGATACACACAGTCATCCCATAATCCCTGCTAGAGCGAGGTTTATCTCCACAATAAGGAAGAAGTCCACGAGACCGTCAAACACGAAGGTCTCGGAGGTAAACGCGCCAAAGTTCACTAGGAATGTACGAAAAATGCGTGTTGGTACGGCAGACGGAGACAAAATCATTGAGGACGAGATCCTGAGGGAGTTGAATATCAATGCCCTAGACATCGTCGAGGCCAACGCACCAGAGGCAAGTATAACGGAAACATCAACCGTTACAGTTGACGATCCAGGAAGCGAGGCAGAGCAGAAGTGGAGGGCGCTGGCTGACCAACGACTCATCAGCCGACCGAGGTGAGGCCTCTACACACCAAGAAAAAACCGCCACGAGGCAATGGTAGCCGACATATTGGACTCTTGACATCCACGATCAGCGAAGAGAACGTGCAAGATTGTGGAACGACCAAATCCGAAACAAGTGGACACCGTGGAAAAAGAAAATGCTCCGCAACTCCATGGACGCAATGCAAGGACGGAGCAACAGAACACTGCAGCACCCACGTTACTAAGGGGACCTAGAAGAGAGGCTCAGTGGGAGAGAGAGGAGGCCGCATGAGTCACCAACCGGGAAGAATGTGGGAGGCCGCACCAAGCCGAGACACCGCACAATTGGGTGCAGTATCGGGAATGGTCACCCTCACAGTTTAAGCCACTCACACCAACATGGAGCCATAGTACGAAGCGACACCATGCTTCTGCCTTCTACATTCTAGCCGCAAGCTCACTAATCATACGGAAAAAAGTGGTGCAGAACGCGTACTACTATACTATAATAGCATATTACTATAATAGCATATTACTATAATAGCAAATACTATACTATTATAGAAGAATATCATCTCATTTGTACTCCGAACTCGGATGGAAACGCTACAAACAATTTATTTTATGTCAAAAAGCACGTGCACTGTAAAAAACTGGGAAGTCTACTTGCCATCTCGGTCAACCGTACTCCCTGGTTTAAGAAACTAGATTTTGACAATTTTTATAGCCCGTCGATCAGACTCAACTTCTTATAGGCAGGCGAGGAGTCTGCTCCTCTTCCTGGCTAAAAAAAAAGGTACCCTTGGAAGGCAGCTCGGACAATATCTCTTTTGAGAAGGGACTTTATAGCCTTATGCTAACCCGTAGAGCGAGAGCCCCTCGACACAGGCTCTTTTGATTGTGAATTTTCACTGCATTTCCGTGCCGAGCACTGACCACCTGCGTAAACAGGTCATAAATTTCCTGCGGGATTACCATTGAAAGGATAAGTCTACAAGGTCATAATTGAATTATTATTATATTTGTCATAACCATTGCTGCTAATAGGATAAATCTAATAGCACTATTGTATAGATAATAAATTTGAATTGGCAACTGATCTTTGCTCTGTTGACGCCTTCTGAGCATTTAAATTAAAAGGAAATAAAGGCAATAGTCACCAGATAAAATTAAATACCTGAAGACCAGCAGGTCGAGGTTAACAGAGGAAAGAAGGGCATTGACCCCATGACCTAGTGCGATCATTTAAAGTGGGATTGATTAGAATTGTTAAATCCAGAATTGAGTTTCTAAATTTACGAATGTAAATGAAAGCAAGGGCATCGACCCAATAGTATATTTTGATAGATTGATACTTTGACTATATGAATTGACCACGAGTTAAAATGAATGTGTCATTAAATAAATGTAGAATTAGAATCATTTATTTTATATCGATTAATTGAGATCCTTGATTTGATAGAGTTTAGCGTATTATCCTTGTATTAATGATTAAACATCGTGTTGGCCTAGAGCGAGATAGTTAAGCGATTTGTTGTGACATAAAAGACAATTTTATAAAAAGAATTTTAAAAAATGCGTGTAAGATAAATAGATATAAATAAAACAATAGAAGCATTCTTCGAAGATAGCAAAGATCTAAGAAGGGTATATTTACCACCTCCCACTAGCCAAAAAAATCCACCACCAGAAATGGTGGAGTTAGATAAATGGTTGAAAGAGAAGAAAAACGCGAACGATAAGGACAATTGAAACTGAAGTGAAGCGTTCCTTTAAGACAATAATTGATACCAGAAATGAATAATGAACCTATGTGGACAATCGTTGTAAGTAAGTGACCGCTAGTATCACCGACTCTCTAGAAGAAAAAAAAAGCGAATGCAGGCCCAAATCAATCGGTTGGAAACGGCTCAAGCACGCATAACAAAACGAGTCACGGACGATATCCACAGAAAGATGGACAACCCACAACCAGCAATGAAACACGATATCAAATATGTACTTCCGGAGTATAATGGCGAGGGAAGTCCAATGAGATACGTCAGACAACTAAAGCAATACTGGGAGGTAGTACGCCCTCGTGCTTGCACGCTGAATCTCTCATAGAAATGTCCCTCCCTGGTCCACCAAGCGATTGGTGGCTGGTTATCGAACACGAAGTACATGACCTTGAAACCTACTTCGCAAAATTCCAGCAGATGTCCTGGGGGGAGAGAACACAACACGAGGTCAAAAAGAAACTCGAATTTGGCTTCTACCAACCATACAAAGACAACTCACAGGCAGAATACGCTACTAAAATGTTTGCCAGCGTAAACGAACTTATACCCTCTCCTGAGCAAGGAGAGGTCGTAAGGAAACTGGCCAGACACTATAACGACGAGGTAGAATACGCCATCGTCGGTAGAGATATCAACACTTGTGAGCGGTTAATCGAATTATTGGGGGAATTCGATAAAATCGGAACCACAAATCAAAACTCTCAAGAGGGGACACAGTGGAAGAATAAAGCACCGACTACAACAGAAAACACAAATGGACAACCGGGTACGTGGCGTTCACAAGCTCCAGGAGCAGTGTACCCACGGACTGGCACGAATGGCTTAGGCAACCATGAGAACTGGGCCAACGTCCAGATAGCTGGAATGGTAACAAAGGCACTCATCGATACGGAAGCTGAAATGACGTGTGTTTCAGAAGAATTTTTAAGAGCCAATCAAGAGTGATTTCAACGTTATCCTAGCCTGCCATTGACAGGAGGAGTGGTAACCGGGCCCATAAGCGACAAGGCGGTACGACTAAGCCTTCAAATTTTTGCCGACGTGCAGTTACCTGACGCGATGATACAACTGGCCTTTATAGTCGTACCCCGTTCATCGCGAACGCCTATTATTGGTATCGACGTACTTTATGAGTATAAAACAAAAATCGATTTAGACAAAAGAACCCTTACATTCCCCTATCTGGAGGGAAAGCCGTCGTTACGTATCATACAGGACCAGGGTTGTGAGAATCCAGAGGGACACTATGACGTAAATAACGGCAAGTTATCAACCATGGAGCCCACTAAGAACAGGGATCAATACGAAAGGGACAAAGGCAAACAGAATTTACCACTACACATTGAGTGGCTATAGATACAGGAAAAGGTCGATGAAAATCCCGACCTAAAGGACCAAGAAAAGGAGGCACTCAGGAATATCTTATGGAGGCACCGACAGGTATTCCGTAGAGAGCCAGGCCTTTTAAATAACTACCAGCACGAGATGGAAGTACGAGAGCGGCAGCCGTTCGCAGACCCAAGCTACTCTATTCCCACGGCCCATCGTGAAAAAGTTGACGAAGAAATAGAGTGAATGCTGAACATGGAAATAATTCAGAGATCAACAAGCCCTCACATGAATCCTATCGTGCCAGTAATGGAAAAAGATGACACGATCCGATTATGCTTAATCACTCAAAAGCTCAACGAGATTCTTATCGAGGATTGGGAGTGCCCTGAATCAGCCGAGGTACTTTTTCAAAAATGTGAAGGGATAAAAGTTGAGTCCAATTTGGACATGACAAGCAGCTTTTGGCAAGTGCCCTTGCACCCCAACTCTCGCCAGTACACCACATTCCCATACCGAGGACGCAGCTAAGAGTTCAAAGTCGTACTTTTTTGAATGAAGGCGAGTACGGCTGCACTTGTGAGAGGATTGGACCACGCGCTACTAGCCATGAGGGAACACGTCATCACCTTCGTGGACGTCACTCTCATCACCTCGGGAGACCACCAGCAACATACGGACAAACACGCAACGGATATAGTCATAGAGATAATATGGATAGAGGCGACAAGCCACTTCGGATTTCGTCCGGTATTTAGAGAGAGAAGAGAGATGTCGAGGAGTTCACAGGGTACTGCCACTCTCGTCTCATTTCCCCACTCTCGCGCAGTCTCTCTCATTTCTCTACCGGAGTCGAGACGGACGTTTCGACTTACAGAGCGGCCTATGGCTTGTCGCCTCTATCTATATTATCTCTATGGAAATAGTACCTTTTCTGAAGTTGATAAGAAAAGGGATACCCTGGAAGGGGCATCACGAGGGCAGAAAAGTTTTGAATGTGTAAAATGTCTCTTCGGAACTTCAATCATGCTACACTTTCCAGATCCTAAAAGAAAATATTATTTTGAGACCGATTCCAGTAATTATGCAGTGGTGCAGTAATTTATCGACTGAACGATAAGTCTGAAGAGAAGATTATCACAATGGCTAGTAGAACGCTGAAGGGTCCTGAACTCACGTATTTTACAACTGAAAAGGAACTCTTTGCCATTGTGTGAGCACTCCAAAAATTACGCACCTATCTGCATGGCGTTGAGATAGTGAATCGGACGGACCACCTCAATTTGACTTTTTTTATAACCTGTAAATTCGTCAATGCTCGCCTCACTCGTTGGATTCTGGCGATCCATGACTATAACATCAAAGTAAAACATCTACCGGGAAAGCAGAGCGTGATGGCAGACGTGCTCAGTCGTTTACATGACGAAGAAAGCTACCGTAAAAATCGCGTAGAAACCAGAGTAGTTATCAACGCTTTAATGTGCAACTGGACACCGGAAGTCGAAGAGAAGATAAGGAGCATCCCTCTACAACAGCAAGAGGACAAAAGAGCTGCTAATATTAGACATGAGATATCTCGCGA
Source organism: Melikaiella ostensackeni (assembly GCA_032362435.1). Classification (NCBI taxonomy): domain Eukaryota; kingdom Metazoa; phylum Arthropoda; class Insecta; order Hymenoptera; family Cynipidae; genus Melikaiella; species Melikaiella ostensackeni. The sequence continues at coordinate 11,766 of JAUMHM010097833.1, forward strand.
TCCTAATGGACAAAAACGCTTTAAACTATTCAACGACATTTTGTATCAATTTAATGGCAGCGAATACCGCATTTATGCACCCACGGATTCAGCGAAATTAATCATTGAAGAATGTCACAAATTATACGGTCATAAATGGCGATAGGCGCTAGAAGAAAGACAAATCCAAATAATCCTAACGTCGATTCGACACCCACAGGCCAATATGGTCGAGAGGGAAAATCGGGAGCTGTCAAGGCTTTTTTGAACGCTGTTTCCGCCAGAGAGGCACAACACGTAGTTTACTCAGTTAGAAAACATCGAGATGATTCTTAATGAATTTCACCATGAGACCACGAAGGTGACCCCCTTCCAAGCGCTGTGGGGGCGAAAACCTAAGAGATGGTGAATCGATCTTCTACCTCCATTGCCATCACAATTCCAGATTAATAGACAGGAACGGTTAATTGTCTTGAGAGAAAGAATAAAAAAAAAGAGAGAAAAAAAACTGGCCCGTCTTAACAAAAGCAAAAAGGGCGTGCAATATATGGTGGGAAAGAAGGTGCTAGATGAGCCTTTAACGTCTCAAACACAGTGACAGGTACAATGGCGACGTTTCTCTCGCTATACAGGTATGAAGGCCCTCACAGGATTGAGAAGAAAGTCGCCAACAATGTCTACATTTTGTGGAATGAAGAGAGCAACCGAGAGAGAGGGCAGTACCACGCCAGCGACCTCCGGAAATACCAACAGGAAGACGTAGAATGAGGGAATAAGGGAAACTCTACGATTTCGGAGAACAACGGGAAAACGGCGAGTGAAAATGCAGGTCAGTCTAGCTCCTGACATCCACAATGCTAGACGCGTTTTCACAACACGAGATCCTCGACACCCACTACTGCGTGGCTGTTCAGTGCAATCTTGAGACAGGTGAAGAGGATGTAGTCGTCAGAGACACACACAACCAACCTATCATCCCCACCAGAGCGAGGTTTATTACCACCATACGAAGACAGCCTACGAGACCTCCAAATACAAGGGTCTCTGGAGTAAACCCGTTCAGGTTCGCAAGGGACGTTCGGAAAGTGAGCGTCGGAACCTCGGAGGAAGCTGAGGGCATCGAGGATGAAATATTAAAGGAATTGGACATCAACGCCTTAAACACCGTCGAAGTGGACGCTCAAGCAGTACTCACGACGGAAGCATCGACCACTACAAGTCACAACTCTGAAGGCGAGGCTGAGGAAAGGTGGGGAGCACTTGCTGAGGAGAAGCTCGTCACCAAACCTAGACGAGGAATCTACGCAGCAAGGAGAAGTCGCCACGAAGCATTGGTAGCAGACATCCTGGACTGCAGGGACCCACGACCAGCCAAACGAGTTTTTAAGAACCCGGAAAGACCCGACCTGAAAAGAGCAGACACTGCGGAGAAAGAAAACGCCCCGCAGTTACGTGAAGACAAAGTGGAAGACACGCAACCGGATGTCGCGGCACAACCACCCATAACGGGGCCTCAACGGGAGGCACAAGAGGAGAGGAAAGAATAGCCAAGACTACGAGCCGAGAGGAACACTGGAGGCCTCATCCAGCAGGAACGCGTGACACCTGGGTGCAGTATCGCGAGTGGTCGCCCTCGCAGGCTTGGCCGCTCACACCTACTTGGAGCTGAACCTATAAGGATCCCCTGAGCAACGCGAATATCAGTAACGGGTACCACAACAATGGGTTGAAATTTTCCCTAAGGATGGGAAGGTTGAGGGAATGAAATTTATTTTTTTTTGATTGCATTCTCTTTTTTTTGTTCATATAAGCGCAAGGATCTGTTTGGAGAGTACCTATAGAGAAGAAGGATGATCCATCCTCCTCTCTTGTCTCTCACCTCTCTCCAAAGGAACAGTTTATTAGGCTTCAGACCTAAAAATTTGATTCTATGATACTTTTCTATGAAAGGGAGATCCTTTAAGAGCGACTGGGAAGTCTATTTCTCATCTCAGTCCATAAAAGGATAATCTTTCCTAAAGGATTCTGAGTTATACTCTTTGAGATTTGAACTTCATTTTGTAATTCTTTCCCGGGCCTAAAAAGGTTATATAATATTACATGCTTGAGTTTATAAAGATTGCCAAACTTTTAAAAAATATTTTCACCCACCTGAATTGACCCAGTCTAGTAGACGAACAGATATATGGTCAACCGTACTCCCTGGTCTAAAAAACTAGATTACGAAAATTTTTATAGCCCGTCGATCAGGCTTAACTTCTTATAGGCAGGCGAGGAGTCTACTCCTCTCTCTGGCTAAGAAAGTAGTTAATCTTGGAAGGCAGCTCGGAAAATATCTCTTTCGAAAAGGGTCTTTGTAGCCCTATGCTAACCTTCCGTTAGCAAGCGAAAATATTTTGAAAGATTTTACTGGAAAGAATTTCAGTCTCGAGAATTTTGTCCTTGTCCGAGTCGACTATCTTTATTCTCTCTCTGAGTTTTAGGGCACGGGACAATTCCGCACCAGATCAGGTATGCCGTTTCCCCACTACGCGGCTTTCCCTTTCTGTTCTCTCCAGCGGGAAAGGGGAAGCCGCGTATTTGCCGCGTAGTGGGGGTACTGCACCCAGGTATTTGGTGCGGAATTGACCGTCGCCCGAGTTTTAAAACACACCTGTAGTGCGAGAGCCGTTAGACACAGACCCTTTTGCTTGTGCATTTTCACTGCGTTTCCGTGCCGACCGCTGACCACCTGCGTAAACAGGTCATAAATTTTCTAAGGAATTACTATTGCAAGGATAAGGCTACAAGGCCATAATTGAATTATTATTATTTCTGTCATAACCATTGTTGTTGATAGGATAAATCTAATAGCATTATTGCATAGATAAAAAATTTGAATTTATAACTGATCTTTGCTCTGTTGACGCCTTCTGGGCATTTAAATTAAAAGGAAATAAAGGCAATAGCCACCAGATGAAATTAAATACCTGAAGACCAGCAGGTCGACGTTAACAGAGGAAAGAAGGACATTGACCTCATGACCTAGTGCGATCATTTGAAGTAGGATAGATTAATTTAAAATTCAAGACTAATATAAAACTGAGATGCAATTAATTACGTGCTCCGAACTTCGTGTGAACAATTGTATGTTGCAATGAGGAAAATATATCATTGAATCAAACAAATATATGAAAAACATGTGCTTTGTTTCCTGCTATAATAATTAAACTACATTTTTATTGAGGCATGCACTTTCACACGCGAGAAGAGACATTTACAGAATCTACTTTAATCGACAAATATAAATTTAGTTTGCAGTATTGTTGTGCCGCACCTAAAATCATTTTTATGATTTATCCTGAAGAAAAATCTCGCTATAGTATTTTCTTGTCGGTCATAGAAATTTTTGTCAGATTTCAGTAATGGAGGTCAATTTGTTTTTCCTTCTTAATATTTGAAGTTTAGGGAGAGATAACACGTTGGATCAACAAGTATGCCAACATATGCTCACAGGTTGAACAAATATTCCAGCAAAGCATATATTTGTTGATGCAACCTTATCTTTGCCGAAGCTTGATTTTGCTTGATTTCTAATTTAAATGGTAAAAGAATATATTGCGAAAAGAATCTGCAATTGTTGAACATTTACGAAAATGACGGCTGTCGAGACGATATTTTTTATTGTAAGCAGTTTTTCGGAAATATTTCCTAAAATAGTCGAGCAGCTAAAAACCCAAATGTGTCAGAAAATTTTTCAAGCATATAGTCAGATACAGGTATATTGCCGAAGTTTGGTTGAAAACTTCTTATTATCTAAATAACGGTAAGAGATATGTCCAAAATAATAAAATCGATGGTGTTTTTCACAGAAAGATGTATTCAAACTTCTGATGTAACTGATGTAACTGATGCGAACTGCAGATTTAAAAAAATTCTCAAAATCAAAGTATTTAAAATTTCTAAATATTTTGAGAACACTAAGATATACGATAAAATTATTCTTTCTGGCTTCTTTAAAAAATTATGCTTTCGAACTCCTCCGCCCGCTGCAATATATCAAAAAGTAAAGTCTTCGAATTTAAAAAATTTGTTTGATAACAGAAAGACATAAGTAAAACATAAATGTTTTTTAAATTTCTCAAATACCTCAATGATGGTAAGAGATAAACGTCAAAAATTAATGTTCTTGGGGACCTTCCAGGATGGTTAATGTATCATTTAATATTATGAGTTTATAATTATTTTCGAAATGTCTTATCATCGCGAAAGTCGGGATGAGTAGACAAATATTTTTCATAAGTTTGGCTAGTCCATTCCCTTTTCCATCTCCAACTTTTTGGGGCTAAAAAACTTAGCCAATTATTTTATAATACTTCCCATTACATCGAAAAAATTTCCATACATCAGTCAGAAAACTTGCTTGGAAAATGGAAAAAATTTCCATTCTGTTGAAATCTAATCTTCAGAATTATTTGGAAAAAATTGTTTATAGATTTCCGAAATTTCCTAAGAGAAATCGCATAAGAATTGGGAAAATTCCCCTGATTTCTAGGAAATGTATATTTCATAATTTAAATGGCAAAAATTACGGAAAAAGTTAATAAATTTCCATTTGCTTGTAATAATATTCACTTCTCATCCGAAAAATTTCCTACGGTTAAAAAATTTCTGCAGTTATCCTGCCTTCTTTGGTATATTTCCTAAAAGTTCGGAACAATTCAATCAATTTGTTTAAAATTGAGAAAATTTTTCCACTTTTGTCGGAAATCTAATACTTCCTAATGGTTTAGGAAAAAATTCCAACTAATATATAGTAGAAAAAATTTCCGAAATTTTCTACAGTATACTATAAGACCTCTCCGAGTAAATGTAGGTCCCACTGGGTTCCAGTTAGGATTCCGAATAAAGTCCCACTACTGTACCAGCTTTTGAGAAAATCATTTACAAATTAAAATAGGGACAAAAGTACTCAAAAGTTCCATTCTTTTCTTCAAAATTGATCACAACTACCCAAAAGACAAATGTCTCAAAAAGTACTGCTGAAATAGGACTGAGAGTACCAAGAAATGCAAAAATTTGTCCTGTTTGATCAGGACTATTTTCAGACAAGAGTACTATAAAAGTTCCCCTTCAATAAAATCCTTGATTTTGACGCCTTTACAGCATAAAAGAAATGTCTTACTTTTTTCAGTTTAAATTTGTTACATCTTGAATTAAGTATATTATTTATTTCAAATAAAGACCCACTTTCTTCAAACAAAATTTCTTTTCTGTCCAGTTTTAAGCAGTTTGCAATTGAATTGTTATATTTTCTATTATTTTCTGTTTGGCATACCTCTAGAACCTTTTGCAACTACTTTCCAATACAAAAAAACGACCAAATTTTTGTAGACACCACACTGGAAATTTTAGTATATCGACTATGGATGCTACTTAAAGATATTCTGTAATTGGACAGGCCAAAACTAATGTTTTCAAATAGAAATTAATGATTAAAAAATATTTGATTATGTGAAAGAAAGCGATCTATCGGATGTCATTTTCATTTAAAACAGTTGATTGAAGGTTGACGAAATTTTGAAACTAAAGAAAAAAATTCGGAAAGGAATTCAAGTATTGTGTAATTAATTAGCAGAAATTTTATGCTAATCTTTCGTTATGCTCATCAAGAACTTTTTGATTTTATTTTCTCTTTGTTTCTCTTCATCAGAGTCAATTTATTTGTACAAGGATTCATCTTGGCGAAAAGCTTATCTCAAGGCCTATAATTTGTTTGGATCAGAGGAAACATATATTTTCTTGAATAAACATGATTCTGGTTTAATTATCTTGAAATCCGCTTCTCGTTTTATCACCTTATCTTTTATCGCCATATAATCTAAGCATAAAAAGCAGAAGAAAATGTGGGTCTAGACAGGCTGACTTCTTTAGAAACACAACATTCAAACTGCAATTACTTTTGATTTAAAGTATAAATCTATTTGAAACTATTTGTACAGTATACTTCACACTATAATACACACCTCGAAATCAAAACTTCTTTGGTATTTGCTATAATTACTTATATAACTTTGAGATACATAATAGTGAAAGGTTCTAGAAATATATGGTATTCATAAGTTTTCAAAATAATTGTAAAAATTGAATTAAAATTGTCGAAAAATATAGGCAAAGATAAAGAGCGGTAATTTGCATAAATTTGCTGAATAATTTTGATTTGCAAGAAACAATGATATTCAATAAAATAAAATATGTGAGTCAGCCTAGGACAAAACTTGGAAAAGAAAAGAAAAATATATAAAAAGAAAAAAAAAGGATAAAGATAGTATCTCCGGGTAGAGTTTGATGAAGTGATAAAAAGCAACAAGATGGGTTTGAAATATATTACTATAGTTCCCTATAAAATTTCCCTGATGCGGAGGTCTAAATGACCTCGAATCATTTTGGTCCCTAGAAGTATGAAAAAAACGGAGAAAGAATAAGGCAAAGATCTCTTTCCTTTCTTCCCTTTTTTTTTTCTTACATTTCTGCCTCTAATGAGCCATTTACACTGATTTTTGAAAACGCACTCAGTTTAAAAGCTTCTTGTGCAATTTTCTGTTTACAGAAGATGACCGTTAAAGTTCACGCTTTTTTAAGAGTTATTTCTTCAAAATGAAATAATTTTTCAAATTGCACAGCCAATTATCCACGCAAAAGTATTTTTCTATGTTGAAGTATTATGATTTTTCTTCAATTTCTGTTAAATAGTTTATCATTTCCAACGAAAAAAATCAAATCGTTATCAGCAGAAGCAATTCAATTGTTGAATTTGCCGAATAAAATAAAAATAGGACCTAATTCTGAAACTGACTGCTCTAACTTTAGTGATAGCGAGTGATGCATTGTGTATGTAAGAATAGAATAAAATAGTACTTGTTATAATTACGCAGAAATGATATTGCAATAATAAAAACCATTTTTTCAAACAAGTATTATGTGATTTCTTTGTGTTTTTCTTTGTTTTTCTTAATTCTGATTTCAGATGCATATTCAGCGACCTAAAAACGCTTAGATTATGAAATTGTTCCAAATAAAATCATTTTTTCAGAAACTTGTCCGCCATATTGGATACGCCTTTTTGGTTTTTGAATTTTTGAAATCGGATTTATGATCAGCGACCCCAAAATCCCCCGAGTAACAGAATTTGGCCCATTTTATGAACATTTTGGCCAGCTTTTCGCGATTTGATCCGACTGTGTACTGCAGTAGAGATTTTTTTTTTTTATGAGGAGGAAAAAGGGCGAAATCTTTTAAAGACGTAGTGTTGGAGTCTCCTAGGACGGGTCTAGGCATACCAACTAAAACCAAAAACCTCCTCTGCCGAGATTACTGCTGTGCAAATCGTGTAATTAATTTATGAGTTTTAGTGATAAGCACAATGCTACATGACATATTTTTATAAGGCTGGTATAATTTCGAAGAATGCATGAGATAGCTATTAGCATGCGCATATATTGTAATATCTTGTGGAATATTCTGCGAATACCAATTTCTCTGTTAATCAGTTTTCTCTGGTTAGAAAAAATGAGGTTCGTTATTAGCCTGGTCTTTGCTTTAGCAGTTCTCATTCGTTCTATTGGTAAATATATATGATTTTATTATATACTTTCAAGTATTTTATTGTGAACAGTTACTAAATAGTGGAAGCTTGAGGCCTCTACCAATAAAGAAAAACTAAAAAACCGGTAAAAGCCTCCAACTTCCATTATTATATTATAATATGTGTAATATTTTATGTAATGTTTTAACTAGTTTTTTAATTGTAGCTTGATAGTAATGTATATTAATTTTCCATTCAGAATTGTTTGCTTTGCTAGGTTTGCCTGTAGCCATTGACGAAGGTGAAAATTTAAATTTTTTTATTTTCGAACTCAAATCTTCAAAAATTCATACAGTTTCGCATTTTACGGTTAACGGCGAAGTTCCACTAAGTCTCACAGGAATCGCGCCATCAGTCCTTTAAATGTTGAATATAGCTATGTCATAGTTCTGTCGAGAAAATAGATTTTCAATGTTGTTTTATGTACTTGGCATCAATTTGCTACCGCAAGTATTGATTAAATAACTACAAGACTTATCAACATAAGGAACTTTTTCCAAACTTTTCAGTTTGTCCTCATTTTCCGGTTGATTTTGCACCGGAAGCCAAGCTAAAAAATTCTGACTTTGGGTTACGTTTAATTCAACCACGTGACTATCCTGAAGCTCATATCAAGAGTGCAACTAATAATACCCCACGTAGGATCGAAATGCCTTTCAGTGTATTCATAAAGGAAGATATCATCGTTGGAAGGAACAACAATGATCATTTGCGTCCAATTTTTGATTCTGATGGCAACGTAATTATACGAAATACAACATCCCAGGAGACCCACATATTGACGCTTCCACTTATTGAGAAATTAGGTCTAATGCCACTTTTTACAGCTAGAAGACATGGTCATCAATAAATTATGTAACACATTTTATGAGGAGTGGGGTCTAGCTCAGAATTACTCAATGCATGTACATGTGATTAACAAAAATAATAATAATAATAAAATACCACCTCGTTTTCACTCTGAATTAGGATCGAATTGTTACAAACAATTTATATTACGTCAAAAAGTGAACGTATTGTGTTTCTCACCGTAATAGTAGTAATATCTAATGGTTAATTATTTTTTAGCATTATAATCCAAATTCGTATGAAAAATAATATTTGCAGTGTAGAAAATATACCACTGAATTCAATAAATATATATGAAAGAGGGTTTCACTTCTTGATCCTTCTTTATTTATACCCTATTGATTCAACTAGAACCTTATCGATTTTTTTAAATGGCGAATATGAATCTATTTCGCTGTTTATATTGTACCGAACCAAAATCATTTCTATAATTTAGCCTGAAGAAAATTCTCTCAGAAATATTCTTTGCTTGGTCTTGGAGAGTTATGTCAGATTTGAGAAATGAATCTCAATCTATGTTTTAATTTTCAATATTTCAAGCTTAGGCAGAGATAAAGCCATAGGTACGTATGACATTTAAGAAACAGTTTTTTTGCGTGTTCTGAACATTTTTTTCCAACACTTTATTCCCTTTTCATATTGAAATCAGAAATAAATGTCAGTTATTCAGTAATTCAATATTAAAAGAGTAAGAATTCTTAAAGTTTGAAATCATGAACTCATATTTTGCTTTTAATTTTCGAGGTGAGTTTCGAATATAATGTATAAAATGTGAATGATTTACTCCTAAATCAATAAATCATACATATGGATCATTTTAAATTAGCTTCGAAATTCGACATGAGTAAACTTTGCATTTAAAAGTTGTTATCATAATATATTTCTGTGACAGTATGCGGTATTTCACATTCATCAAATGATTTAATTTGAATTGTTTTTCTCAAAAAAATGTTTTACAATATTCTTTAAAGATATATATTCATAAGATCTGTGGAACATGTAAATTTTATATGATAGCACTAAGCAGAATAAAATTCATAAAGTGGGTCACTCTAAGTTTGTCTGAAACAGTAAAAAATACTTTTACGTTCCGAACTTCATATAGAAAATTATATTTTCAAATAAGGAAACTATATCATTAAATCAAAAAATATGTGATAAACATGTGCTTTATTTCCTGCCCTATTGTTTAAACCAGAATTTATCGAGGCATGCCGTTTTACTCGAGAGAAGGGACTTTCAAAGAATTCTGTTAAATTGACAAATACGAGTCTGGTTTGCAGTTTTTGTTGTACTGCACTGAAATGCATTTATTTTTTAATTTATCTTTACGAAAAGTTGCACCGACTTCTTTTATGTCTACATGTATATGGTATTGTATGTCAATATACGCTCACAGTTTTAAAAAAGATTCTAGCAAAATGAATTTATCTTGATACGTTATCTCTGCCGCGGCTTCATTTGTCTTGATTTTTTATTTGAATGATAAAAGTGTGCATTGCAAAAATAATCTTCAATTTTTAAACAATTAAACAAATGATGAATGTCAAGACAATATTTTTTTAAGTTAATACTGCTTGAATATCACGAGAAAAAAAATTCCCACTGAGGTCCCATCAGGATTCCGAAAAAGGTCCCACTAAAGTACTAGCTTTTATTAAAATTGGTTACAAGTCCAAATAGGCAAAAAAGTACTTAAAAAGATCCTTTTTCTCAAATTTGTTTATAATTCGTCATATTTCAGCATGAATTTTTTAAAACAAAAGTTTCAGAAAAGCCTCTCCTGATTAAGAAAAAAGTACAAGTCCAAATTTGAGTGGAAAAGTTTTGCTTGGATATATTACTATACTATAAGGATTTCGTTACACACTATCAGTATCTTAAAAGTATTAGCAACTTGATTTCAGGCATTTTTCTCTACAAGAAATGCCATAGTCGAGTATTTTTTATAATATTTTAATATACAATTAATGTTGACATTAAATCATTCATTTGTATTCTCTAAGTATAAAAAATAATGTCGGAATAGTAAGTTTATCAATATATATGTATCTTGATGTTATTGCGCACAAAAGACCAAAAAAAGTCAGCTGTCAGATTTTTTAATTGTTAAAAATTGTATGCAGATTATTTTTGGAAAAAAAAGTTTCAAATCCATTCAAATTCTGAATCCGCCCCACTCACAGTGGGATAAATCTGGATTTTACTGTTCTCTATATTCTCTGAGAAAACTTAAATTAGATACAATGTAAAAAATGCTACGTGGAAGGGCCAAATATCGGTTTTTATTTATTTTACTTGTTCATAACAATCGTAACAATTATAACAAAAATTAAGTAACAGAAATAATTATGAACACATTATAAAACAAATGAGCTAAGTAGTACAGATATAATAGTTATAAAATACGGAAATTGTTATTTTGTTACGGAAATTTATTATAACAATAATAATTATTAACTATTAATTATTTACAATTATATTATTACAATTATTGACATTGCCTCTGATTCGAAGGATATAACATCTATTACTAGTGAAGGCCAAAAAAAACCTATATCAATTAAATCAGGCGAAAGGAACATTTTGAAAATCAAAATTACTGGCCGTCGAATTCGAACATCAAATAGAAATACGAATTTCAAGATTGAAATTCAGAAAGTAGAAGTTCTAAAATTTGCACTGTCGGACTGCAGTGGCGTAATTGGTAGCGTACCTCACATGTAATGCGAAGGTTGTTGGTCGAACCCAGCCCGTGGTGATATTTTTAGAATTTTACCTTCTTGCGTTTTTTAAATAATTCACGAAAAGCAAAAAGAATCATTAAATGCGATGCGAGTGAAATCCTACTTATCGACATTTCTCTGATTTGAAAGCTGTAACATCTATTACTGGTAAAGGCCTCGAAAAATATCTACCGTCAAGCACACTACTGTAATATTTGTTCATTTAAATTGCTTATGACAAAAAGTCAATCATGTCATCAATTATTTATGTTCTCAAGGCATCCCTGCATTGATTCAAGTTGATATAGATTATAGACAAGTCACTGCTACGAAGGAAAAATGTTTTCCTCAAACACACGGTTTTTTGTTAACTTTACGTTTAGAAAAATATTTAAACAATAACAACAGGTGGAGCGTAGAGACAGTATACCCCCCATAGGACAATTACCGCCTATTAAGTACGTACTGCCTGAGTTTAATGGGGGAGGAAACCCCATGAGGCACTTGAGGCAGATGGAGCAGTATTGGGAGGCGGTTCGTCCACGTGCCTGTGACACAGGCTACCTTATTGATAGGTCACTATCAGGCCCACCCGAATACTGGTGGCAGGTCGTAAAGCACGATAAACATAAAGTTTATGACTTCGACACTTTCCTGATGAAATTCAAACAACGATACTGGAGCGAACAGGTCCAGCATGAGACAAAAAAAAGACTTGAATTAAGAAGTTACCATTCGGAGAAAGGCCAATCACGTGCAGAGTATGCACTAAAAACACTGGCACATGTAAAAGAATTAACACACGGCCACGAAGAAAACGAAATTATTAGGAAACTGGCTCGGCACTTCTCGGACGAGGTCAAATACTCCTTTATTGGGCGAGGTATTCGGAAATGTGAAGACTTGATCGAACTATTAGAAGATTTTGATCCCATCGGAGCCACAAACACCGGGTATCCTGACAATGAAAAGTGGAGGAGTAGAGGAAACACCCGACAAGAGAACAACAACAATAACAATAATAATTCGAACTCTTGGAGATCCTCCAATCAGGGGGGCTACATACCAAAAAATTATGTACAACAATCTAACAACTGGCAGTCCGAACCAAGCCCCAGTATAAATAAAAACGGGAGCTATCAGGGGTCAAAACAGGGTCAAGACACGGAGACACAACTAGGTCCAAAAACGAATACTTCGTGGAGACAATAACAGCCACATACCGTCTACCGTGTACAAAATATGGAGGTGGAAACACACACAGATAGATTCCCTAGATGAGTGCTCGAATGAACAACAAGTTGATCCGGGAAGCTACCTCGAGCCACGTCAATAATGCCGAAAGAAAATACTATTGACGTGGC
>JAUMHM010097874.1:0-24302 GCA_032362435.1 Melikaiella ostensackeni
GAGGTCATGGAAAAATCGAAGATGGCTCTGATGGCTATACCGCAAACCGATTATAAAAAATGTTTCGAGGATTGGATTAAGCGCTGGCATAAGTACGTTGCAGTCGATGGGGAGTACTTTGAAGTGCACAATATCGATTAGGATGAATAAACTTGTATTTTTGATTTTGAAAATAAAGTCCTAAAACTTTTTGATCAAGGTGGTAAGGAAGCTGATGGTTTCAATGGAAGTGGGCAATGTGATAGCCTCTGAGAACTATCCTGTGATAGCGACATTGAGGTGTGGTGGCCCAAGATGGGGTAGTGGGAGAAAGAAGAAAGTGGGAAAAAGGAAAACAAAATTGCGCAGATGGGGGAAGTTAATTTAGGAGAATTTGGAAAGAAATGGAAAGAGATGAGGCAAGAAGTATGGAAGAGGGACGAGGAGACACACTGCTAGAAGAACCTGAAAGAGTGATTAATGAGGTAAGGGTGGAGGTGAGACCGAAAGGAGATAGGGAGGGGTGTAGAAGATGTTGGTGAGACGATGAATGCAGGCAAGTGAAGACAGGATAAAGTACAGTGTAAGTAAATGGAAAAAATGGTTAAAAGAAAAAAGGCGGCAGGTGAGGATGGTTTGGAGAATGAAGCACTGAAGTATGGTAGAAAAGGGATGAAAGAAGAGATGTGAACGATTTTGAAAGAGATTTGGAGAGACGCGAGGTGGCCGGAGGGATGGGAGACAGGGCTAATAGAGCCGTTGATTAGGAAAAGGAAAGGGAGAAAAGGAAGATGAATATAGAGTTATGACGCTCATGTCAGTCGGATATGAAGTTCACGCGAAAGAAAGTGAAACTAGTTGCAATTTTTGTGGATTTCGAAGCAGCGTTTGACAATGGAAGATCATGAAAGAGGGAGAAGTAAAAAAAGGTTTTATAGAGAGGATCAAAGTGATGTTTGTGGGGACTAAGAAAAGGGTTAACGTAGGAGAAAAGGAAGGAGAGGAATTCTGGACAGGAAGTGGACTTGAGCAAGGCTGTCCGTTGAGCCCACTTCTGTTCAGTGTCCCATTGGCAGACTTAAAGGAGAAGATGGAGAGGAACGTAAAAGGGAGGGCAATATTGGGAACAGGTTAACTGGTTGGCTAGCATACACAGACGATGTAATTTTAGTAGCAGATGATGAAAGTGGGATGAATCTGATGAGGAGAGCGTTCGAGGGGTATGTGAGAGAAAGCTCTAAACGCAATTACAACAGGTGGCTGAGCACAGAAATTGACTCGTTAGTTGAGCTCAAAGCTATCATTCATCGATAAAGGAGAAATGAAAAAAAAACACTTTACTCAGAATTATTACGTTGAGACTGAATAGAAAGAACCTATAAATTATTATTCAGATTATTTTTTTTTTTGCTGAAACCTTTAAAGAGACACAAATTGTGGTTCCTGAAAATATTAATTTGTAACTTGATACATTCTCAATTGAAGAAGATTTCTCTAGCCACCGAATATGCAGTTTATTGATGTTGCTCTTCTCATTGGTTCTTGAGCCATTATCAGTGAAGGTATGAAGTTGAACGTTTGACAATAAAATTATTTACCGCTGAATTTTTTTTAATATTATGAAATATAGTTGAGAAATAGTTGGAAAAGGGAAAGGTACGCATTTGCACGGTGCATCCTTACATGAGCCCAACTGTGCAGGTCTAAATTTCGACGTGCACATTTGAGTTATTTCATGGTACTCTTATGGGTCCCCAAGGAATACCTCATGAACGCCAAATACGAATTTGATTCAATATTTAGGTTTATTAACGCTTTTTGAGATTTTTTTTCCATAAATCATCACGAGTCGGTAATCTGATAATGAGCAGTGATTCTTGGAGTAACTTTAAATTGTTTAAGCATTTTTTATTTGTTAAAACATCTGATTTATTCATATGAGTCAAGAATGTAATGGACTTTCTAGACAAATTTCAATTTTTGTGAGCACTAATTCGTTTTTGATACTACTATTGATTGTTGAGAGGAACTTAAATTGTTTGAACAAACCTAAATTGGTTAAACTGTTTCATATTTACTAAGTATTTAATTTTGGCCATTCTTCTGCAGATGTGAATTTTTGTAGGTACTACCTTGTTTCTGAACAATACTCTAGAATTTTCAAACAAATTGAAATTGTTTAAGCAATATTTATTTGTTTGAATATTTGATTTCAATCACTTCTCGACATATCTCAATATTTGTAGGAGTTGTGTTGTGTTTTTTTTCCAGGAATTCTTTCATTTCTTCATAAAATTGAAAATATCTTTCGTTCAAATTTGAGATGTAAGACAAATGTAACATGACTTGAATCCTTTTGAATTGGTTTCCTCGCACTAAGCTATTAAATTATTGTGATTCGGTATCCCCTTTTCTCCTGATTGAAGCATTTTAGTCAGGTTCCTTTAGGAGGATTATACTTGTGATTGTCCCCATAAATCTTTTCTGCAAATTCTAAACATTGAAGCAATCAGTTCGAGCCGATGTGCTTGAACAGTGGTGAAGTGGACAATAGACTTAGCCAGCTAGTGGATCTTTCGGTACCTGAGTTGGATGCAATGTTGCCAGAATTTGTAGTTGCCACTTTTCGCAAAATTTTCCTTCCAGTAAAGTTAAAAAGGGCACAATGTTTAACACTTCTTGCACTTAATCAATAGCAGGGTCAATGTAATCCGAACCTTCGTCGCCTACAGATCGATCAGTTACGTGTTAAGACAAAAAATTTTTGCTTTCGCAGAGGTAAGAATGCCAACCAGGCTACATAAGTGGAATTGACGCAGAATTAGCTAGAAAGGGAGATGAACTGCATGAAAGATTGGCAACTGAAGACTTGAGGAAAGAACGTTCTCTTCAAGATATAGCACAAATCGGTAATAACTAAAAATAATTAGGAGCAGATAAGGAAGAGATTTATTTTCTTTTTATAATTTTTCTTTATGTCATATCATAAACTTTTTTCTTGTTTCTTTATACGTTGCCGTAAATGAATGATCCATAGTGTGGAATCATTTGATATTCGCTTTGTTCTTCAAGACGATACATCCTTGTCCTAAAATACTTGTAGGTTTTCAAATACAGGTACATACATTGTAACTGAAATAAATATGTATAATAATTCTAAACATGTCACCCTTAGATAAACTTGCTGAGCTTTTATCTTCCTCAAGTGTAAGCAGTGGAGGAAATAAATCATCAGAAACTACACAGGAAAGTCTCAGGGGTCCACCTGATCCAAAATGGAGAGTAAGAGAATTTTTCATTACTGAGAAATTGGCCTCTGCATTGGACAAATGCGAAGTAAGTGACAGAGATGTAGTGCACATTTCAATATCAGCTGCAGAAGCATTAGGTCATAATACCGATGATCTCATTATAAATCGAACATCTATTCAGCGAAGTCATCAGCTTCTGCGTGAAAAGTACTCGAAAAAAATTCGTGCCGAATTTTCAACTTCTGAATTCGAAGCATATATTGAACACTGGGATGGGAAACTGCTTCCCGACTTAATGGGAAAGGAAAATATTGAAAAGACTGCCTGTTATAGCGACAAGCTGTGGGGCCAAAGAAATTCTTGGCGTTTCAAAATTACCCTCTGCAACAGGACTAAGACAAGCCAGTGCTGTTTATGAGTTAATTGAAGAATGGACTTTGGCAGACAATGTTTTAGGTCTTTGTTGTGATTCAACTGCATGGAATACAGGGCGACTGAACGGTGCTTGCGTTTTGCTCGAGCGAAAGTTAAGAAAAGATTTGTTGTATTTGATTTGCAGGCACCACATTTACAAGATCATATTAACATGCGTCCTTGAAACAAAGTTTGGAATACCATCAGGACCCAGGGTGCCAATATTCGAACAATTTCAAAATGCATGGCCCACAATCGATGTTTCAAATCATCAGCCTGGAATAAACGATGAAACGGTTTGAAATGCATTGGAAGATGTTTCAGCAAGTATCATGGATTTTGCACTGAAGTGCTTAAAAACTGTTCAATGTAGGGAAGATTATAGGGAATCGCTGGAGATAACTGGGATTTTTCTTGGTGGTATTCCATCACGTGGAGTGAATTTTCGACGTCCTGGAGCTCTACATCATGCTAGGTGGATGGCTAAAGCCACTTTTTGTATTAAGATATTTCTTTTCCAGCATCAGTTGCGGATGAGAACATTTGAAAGAAACGCATGCCGAGACGTTTGTAATATTGTCATGAGATTATACATTAAAGCTTGGCTTAGTGCGCCAGTTGCTGTGCAAGGTCCGTATCAAGTTCTTCAATTTTTGCAAAATCTTTACGCCTATGAGAAAATCGTTACTAATATTTCCCATGCAGCACTGAAAAAGTTCTGCGGTCATTTATGGTATTTAACACCTGAAACAGCAGCATTGTCATTCTTCGATTCGCAAGTACCCCTGGCATCGAAAAAGAGAATGATCGAAGCTCTTGACTCTTCGGACTCACCTGCTGATGCCACCAAATGACTGATTATTTACCTGAACGATGTTCCAAAGTTCGTTGAGAAAGGAATTGAGGACTTCATTACAATCAAGTCACGACAATTCTTCGATCATAATATCAATATCTCTTCTCGAAATGCCGCCAGAAGAATGGATAACCATCAAAGACTATCAAAATGGATTGCAAATACTAAAAAATCTAAAAGTCGTGAATGATACTGCAGAAAGATCAATCCAATGAATGACCGATTACAATCCGGTAATGACAAAGGATGAAGAACGGAAGCAGTATTTGTTGCAAGTTGTGCAGGGCTATCGCCGTCGATTTCCGGGTGTTAAAAAGAAAACATTGTCGATGAGGGAATTGCCATTAATGCTCAATTTCTACCTAGCCTAAGAAAATTTAAGGTAGTTAAGGACGTATGTTTTCTTTCTGGCAATCAAGAACACATAAAATCAATACCATAAATATAAAAACGGTTAAGAAAATAAATTCTTGCAAGATGTTAATTTTTTTGAAACGTTTGAGAGTATTCTGAAAAAAGAAAGTTGTACTTACGAATATTCAAATCTTTCGAAAAATGGTTAAAATCACATATTGGAGAAATGAAAAATTGTTTAAACAATTCAATTTGCTTAAATATTCTAGATTATAGTTTAGAAACAAATTAGTACCTACAAATATTCACATCTGTAGAAAAATGGCGAAAAGTGAATATTTATTGAATATGAAATTGTTTAAACAATTAAAGTTTCTTCAAATAATTAAGCGTAGTATGAGAAAACAAACTAGTAATCACAAAAATTGAAACTTGTCTAGATAGTCCATTACATTTTCTAATC
This sequence comes from Melikaiella ostensackeni, assembly GCA_032362435.1. Taxonomy (NCBI): domain Eukaryota; kingdom Metazoa; phylum Arthropoda; class Insecta; order Hymenoptera; family Cynipidae; genus Melikaiella; species Melikaiella ostensackeni. The sequence continues at coordinate 5,318 of JAUMHM010097874.1, forward strand.
TTATGAATAAATCAGATGTTTAAATGAATAGAAATTGTTTACACAATTCAAAATTGCTTAAGAAATTACTGGTTAGCGTCAGATTACCGACTCATGATGATTTATGGTCAAAAAAATTTCAAAAAGCGTTAATAAACCTGAATATTAGATCAAATTCGTCTTTGGCATTTATGAGGTATTCCTTGGAGATCCTTGAGAGTACCATCAAATAACTCGACTTTAAAATGCATGTCTGATATTTATTCTTTGATAAATTCTGAACAACATATTGCAAGGCGGAATAATTCACGAGATTTTGTGGCTTGAAATATCATATTAACAAAAACTACTTTTTCTCAATAAGAAACATGTGTTAAACTTTATGGTGTTTGAGGCACGGGTTAATATTAACCTATTTGGCTAAAAATTTAACTAGATAAAACATTTTGATAAGCGTCAGTTGGTTTAAAAAAATATGAAACAGAAGTTGTAGTTATCCTCATATGGCCCCAAGAGTGCAAAATAGATAATTGTGAATAAATGAGAAAAATTGTGAAATGTAAAATCTAAGTTGTGGAACGTGAGGAAACAGAATAGTAATCAACCCCCTAAATATCAATTTTCAGAAGTCGTTGTTTAGACGATTTGGTCGGTTCGCTGCTGTCCTCGCATTGAATTTGTTTTGTTAGCTTATCCAAAAAATTTCCTTGTGTCAAGAAATATTTTTTTCCACTTGGGTACAGTTTTTGCCAGTGACAATTTTTCAAAAAATTGTAACTAGCACTTACTTTTGTCTTTATTCTGCATGCACGAATATTTGTTGGATAAATATGAGTAGATGAGAAAGAAACTAGAAAGATTTTCATGGTTAACAATCTCGTGGCAACACGTGTAAAACATGAGTTGTTAGTTTTAAGTAGGAAACCGTCAAAATTTAATTGTTACTTATTATTGAAATTTATAATTAGGAACGTCAAAATCGAGACATTTTAACTTTAGCGCATTCAGAGCTGAAAAATTTCAGATTTAAATTGAAATCGAAAAATTATCAAATGGAATTGGCGCCAATTTGTACACATAATCAAAAATAAAGCTTACTTTAAATTGAAATGCTGCTATATCAGAAATCATCCAGATTCAAACAATAATTATTCATTTCTCCTTTTTATTTTTTTATATTTATTTTCCTAGATTGTAAGCAACGGGAGATAATTGAAAGGGAAGCCAAACATCAGCCCTCATCACTTTTCAGAAATGTTTTTTTCCATTTAGGTATAAATTTTTGTAGAAGAAAGCTCACTTGACGTCATTTTTTCCAGTCAATAAATAATAAACCTGTAAAATTATAGATCCTCATAAGATGAAGGTAACGAAATGTATCTTCGCAAGCATTTGGTGCACCTCTGATTTGCACTAAATGAAACAATACATTTTTTACGTCAGGCTAAATGTCACTGGAGATAATTTACTGCTGATCATTATTGTTAAGTGTGTGGTTCAAATAATACGCAGGGTTCCTAAGTTATGAAAAGTCACTATTTTTTAAGAATTATTTATTATTTTTTTGAAGAAGTCTTATTGTTATTCGTGAAGGGTATCAAAATACTGATTGGTGGAAAACCATGATCTTCAGCTGGTAATAGCCTTTCCTGGAGCAATTCTGGCTGGAAAGCTGTCAGATTATACAATAAAAAATTAATAAATTGGTTAAATAAAGACTGGAAGTCCGACGTAATACGCGCTGCTATGGTAGTCGAAGTCTACAGTGGTTATTTATAAAAGCCTGAAGAAAACGTGAAAAGAGTGAGGATTGTTGTTGATGCTTGCATTGCAAACTGATGTGTATGCCATAATTGACTGGCTTGCGAATTAATGTCATGATAAAGAAGCTGTTGCATTTTTCTGAAAAGTGGAAAGAATCTAGAAGAGTTACGAAAGAGAGAGAGTTGATAGATAGAAAGAGAGAGAAAGCTTGTTGCATGGGGTAGGGAGAAGTCAAAAAATGACTTCTAAAGAAGTAGAATAACGAAGTAGTGTTGCGGAATGTAGTTCCAGTTTTTTGATTGGTAGTGGCAAGAGGAAGCGGAAGTCCAGAGCAAAGTCGCAAGCATTTAGGATTAAGTGTACTAGTTTATTTTATAATTTGCTTCTTAATAAACAATTTGTGCAATTCTTAAAAATATTTTTCTTGTTCTTTTATATTTCATATTTTCAGCATACTCTGAATAAGAGCGGAAAGAAGGGAAACTGTAACTTCGTTTAAGAAATTCCAAGCTCAAACGGTATGTAAAAAAGATGTCTGAGCACAGAAGTTGACATTAGGTAAGCTAAAAGTTATCCTACATCAGTAAATAAAAAATAAAAATAAAAACACTTTTATCATAATTATTACGTTTAGACAGAATAGAAACAACCTATTAATTGTTATTTAGATTCTTCGTTTTGCTAAAACCTCTATAGAGACAAAAATTTTGGTTTCTGAAAATATTGATTTCATTATCCTCATCAAAATATTTGGAACGAAGTTGAGTTACCCCCATAAAAATATGATACCCATAAGAAACCATACTCTTATTATTTGAGAATTCTTTCTCACTCGGCGAAAAATGTCATATCATACAATCAAACGTTTCAAGCATAAAAAAGGGAAACTTTTTCTGATCACTTGAAAGCGGCATAACGTGTACTTTATGGGCCTATAAGGATAGCTGGAAGTCGAGAACGATTAAAATATCGAAGCTACGAGTTTTTCGAATGATAATGCAAGTCAAGAATTCGAGCGTCATAAAGCAAGTCTTTCTCAAAGAATCTTAGTAGCTTGATACATTCTCAATTGACGAAGACTTCTGTAGCCACAGAATATGCAGTTGATTGTTGCTGCTCTCCTCTTTGCTTTTTTAGCCATCATCAGTGCAAGTAGGAAATTGAAATTTTCATAATGAAATTATTTATTGCTGTTCTTTATACTATCATAAAAATAGTTGGAAAAGGGAACGGTACGCATTTACACGAAGCAAACTTATACGAGCCCAAATGTGCAGGTCTGAATTTTGTCGTGCACTGATGAGACACTCCTAAATCTGCACGCTCCAATTTAACTTTGCATAGATGGAACCCTCCCAACTTTGTATGTGAAGAGATGACACACTGCCAGAAGTATACGGGCATAGATGGTACACGGACATCTCTGCATGTTGAAATTTAGATGTGCACAAATGGTATTGTCCAAACTGTGTACGTGCACAGATGAAGTCTTCCCAAATGTGCACGTGCTAAGGTGGTTCCCTCCCGAATTATTAAATAAAAAGGTGCCAATTTGTACGCATAATTATGTATAAGGTTCACTTCAAATTTGTATACTGCTGTATCAGAAATTATTCAGATTCATACGATAATTGTTTATTTCTACTTCTTTATTTATTTTGTATTTATAATTCTAGATTATGAGTAACGGGAGGAAATTGCAAAGAAAGCCAAACATCACCTGTTATCACTTTTCAGAAGTGTTTTTTTTTCATTTAGGTATAAATTTTTATAGAAGTCAGTTCACTGGGCCTTATTTTTCCATGTCAATAAATTACAAACTTGTGAAATTATAGTTGATCATAAAGTGAAAGGAACAGAAGGTATCTCCGCAGGAATTTTTTACGCCCTTATTTTGCACTAAATGAAAGAATATATTTTTTACGTCAGGCTGAAAGCCACTAAAGACAGTTTACCGGCGATCTTTATTTTTTAATGAGTGGTTCAAATAATATGCAAAATTGTTTTGAGACTCCCTGAATCCGAAAAACATGTTTTTACGAATGTGTCTGTCTGTTTGTGGGTGTGTGTGTCTGTAGATTTTCAGTTTGTGAGCATGATAACTTTCGAAAGAATTGACCGATTCGATTGACCATTGGTATACTTATTCAGTGTCCTAAATTGAAGGTCGAGTTGGTTAGCCAGCCCTTTTTGACAAAAATTCAAAAAGTTAAAGCATTTTTAAAATTTTTGAGACCACTCTCTTTTTAATTTACAAATTCTGTGTAAGGATGTTCGTAGTACTCAGAAAGTCGAACAATTTATCATAAAGACTTTTTTCGCTAAAAAGAAAATTGTGAGAGTAATATCATTTACAACATTCAAAAAAAGAAACGAAAATAAAAATTTTAATCCGAACAATGCTTGATTTGGAAATAGTCGGGACAAGAAAAACGTTTCTTTTTGAAAGCCCTATAATATTGTCATAACAACTTTTTAAATTTTCTTGAAAAATCGAAAATTCAAATTTTGAGCCAAAATAACACGGAATACGAAAGAAAGTTAGGATATGAAAATTGTTGCTTTTACGAAGACCTGTAAGCTTGCCAGTCAATATTTTTTGTTAGGAGGCAAAGTTTGCTTTTCAAGTATAGAAAATGGTATTGGAATACTCTGTCTTCATTTATGAGCCAAACGATGCGATATAAAAAAAAAATAGTCAAAAAAGTAGAATTTCTGCTTTTAAAAGATCAAATAAAATTGCTGCTAAACATTTCTTTATAGAACCAATCGTAAATCAAAATAATTTTTTTAATTGTCTTTTTAACCATTTATTTGTATATATTGTACGGTGAGCACAGAAAATCGAGCGCAAATATTATGATAAGAATGTTTTCTTTAAGGCCGATAGTGCCTTGAGTAAATAAATTTCCTTTCTCATTTAAAATCAAGAACAAATTTAGTAATTTGTACATAAAGAACATATAACACCTAGCGAGAAGCGTGCGATAAGAATGTGCCCGTGAAGCGGGCAGATTTTCTTACAGAAGTTTTACCGTTATCTGTAAAAGGAAACAAAATACTGATTTGTGGGAAACCAGGGTCTCCAGCTGGCAATAGTATATTCTGGAGCAATGATGGCTGAAACGGTGAAAGATTATACAAGGAAAAATTAATAACTTGTTTAAAAAAGGACTGGAAGTCCGACGTGGTACGCGCTGCGATGGGAGTGGAACACAACGGTGGTTATTTGGAAAAGATTAAAGAAAACATGAAAATAGTCAGGACTGTTTTTGATGCTTGCATTGCAAGTGATATGTATGCCATAATTAAGTGGCATGCGCATTATTGTCATCAGAAAGCGGCTGTTGCATTTTTCCAAAAAGTGGTAAAGATTTATGCCAACGTAACTAATGTCATCTATGAAGCTTTCAATGAGGCAAAGAATGATGTTGATTGGAAGAAGCATGTAAAGCCCTGCTTGATTGCCATAATAAAATCTATTCGAGCTATTGATACGGGTAACTTGATTGTGGTGGGTACAACCAATTGGACACAGGACGTTGATGTTGCAGCAAAGGACCCAATCACCGGCTTTATAGATGTCGCCTATGCGCTACACTATAACACAGGAAGTTACGGCCAAAGTGAATCATTAAGAAAGAAGGCAGAAATTGCACTTTGAAAAAATTTCGCTGTGTTCGTAACATAGTGGAGTGTCTTTAATATTATTGGCACCAGTATTAATGAAAAGGAGACGCTTGAATGGTATAAGTTTATGAAAGCTCTTAAACTCAGCCACGCTAACTGGAGTGTCAATGATAAGTCGGAAAAGTCTTCTACCTTCAAACCAGGTGCGAGTTCTGGAGGAGGATGGAATGACAAGAATCTTTCCAAAACAGGGAAATTTGTGCGCAAATTGATCCGGAGCTGGCATACATAAAGTGTATTGTGATGAAATTTCAATTTTTGTTATATTGATTATGTATGTCAATTAACAGATGCTCAAGGAGAAAACAAATAAAATCTTTTTTGATTTTCATCCAGAAATACATATTTCTATTTTTATTTTTTATTTGCCAGTCTACTGATCATGTTCCGTCTGAACGTGAAATAGAACTATCAATAAATAAAAAGAGTTATGCGCATTCCTAAAGATTTTATTGTCCAAGAAAGTTGAAGTTTCAATATTTTTATTGCTGTCAGATTTTTACTGTGCTTATTGCCCCTTATGCACATATTGCGCTGAATTCAAATGATGAGTTTGAATGTTCATTTTTGTGTCTAGAACGTCAGATTGTATGATCTGACATTTTAACTTTAATATTCTGTTCATAGTATTTATATAATATTACTAAAAGAGATGAAGACGCGTATTTAAAAGTATGACTAACTTTTTTTTACTAGAATCAAATCACAAATAATAAGTTAATTGCTTTGTTGATATCGTGGTTATATGCAGATTCAAATATTTTTGTAAAGATATTGAAATGAATAGTTAAAGCTATTTTCAAGTAATTGCAATAAACTTTCATTTTGCGACTGGATTGAATAAACTCCGAGGAATTGGGAGTGAGAAAGAGGAAAGATAAAAAGAGAAGAGTGGGTGTGACTTTCTGGAGTCTTTCGGGTTTAAAAAACATGAACGGAGAGTTCTGGGAGGCTGTAGGAAATTGATACGTGTTGTAATTGAGTGAAACGTGGGCTGATGTAAAGGACTGGGAGGACAGGGAAGTGGACCGGCAGAGTAAAACTCTTTTGAACCTGTTAGGAAAGGAGGGATGATTTCTCTGTAACTGCACAATACCAAGTGAGATGAAGAAGAAGAAATTACGTTCACAGGTGAAGGGGACACTGTGATAGATTATGTTCGGCAGAAGATGGAATAAGGAAGCTGATGGTTAGAATGGAAATGGGCAATGTTATAGGCTTCGAGCACTTTCTGGTGGACTAGTTGTACTGTTTGTGGATTCCGAAGGAGCGTTTGACTATGGAGGACCATAAAGGAGTGAGGAGTAGAAAAAGGTTTTATAGAGAGGATAAAAGAGATATTTGTGGGGACTAAAAAAATGGTGAAGGTAGGAGAAAAGAAAGGAGAGGAATTTTGGACAGGAAGTGGCCTTAGGCAACGAGAGGAAACGAAAATGAAGGAAAATATTGTGAACAGGTGAATTGTTTTGACTAGCATTCACAGACGATGTAATTCTAGCAGCGGATGATGGAAGAGGGATGAATCTGATGACGAAAGCGTTCGAGGAGTATGTGTGAGAAAGATTTAAGGATATGAGAATGTGAAAGGATGTGAGAAAGACTGAGATGATGTGCTTTAGAAATAGATAGTGTAGATTCAGTACAAATGGATGATAAATATCGAGTTGGTGGTGTCAGCGGAGGAGTTTTGCTACCTACGTTTTTCGTTGAAAGCAGGAGGGAAAAACGAACTGCAGGTGAGGTGGATATTGGAATGTGCAAGCAAAGTAATGTGAAAAGTGTGGGGCATAGGGAAGAGAAAGTTTAAGGACGATTGGTGGATGAGAGTGTGTATGTTTGACATGTTAGTGTGGTCGGTCTCAAATTATGAAGTGAAATTTTGGGATAGGAAAGGCATAAGAGAGTGGAAAGTTTGCATAAGAGATTTCTGAGTTTAGTCGTGGGGGTGAGTTGGTGCTGTCCAGGTAATATGTTGAAGAAAGAGATAGGACGAGAAAAGATGGTGGTCAGGCAACTGTGATGATCCTGGAATTTCAAAGAGAAATTAAAAAGGTGGAGAGAATCGGGATTGCTCAAGCGTTTGCCCGAGAGATTATCAACTAAGAGAGGAGGCGTGACGTTGATCCTTTGAAATGGGAGGAAAGGAGATACGAAATTAGGCTTGAATGTGGTTTGCAAGTACGGAATAGAGAACGGCATGAAATAGAGAAAGATATGACGGCAAGGCAAAGAGAGGAAAGTTGGGAAAAAATGTCGGAAATAAGATGTAATAGCTGGTATATGATGGTTAAGAGGGAGGTGGTCCAGAAAACCTGAAATAGAATTAAGGGGAGAGCAAATGGAATGGAGTGGTAAGATTCAGAATGGGAGAGGGGGTAAGAGCATGTAGGTATACCTGAATGATGAGGAGAATCTGTGTAGGGTATGAATGAAGGTTAGGGCAGGAATCATGTCCACATATATTACAGGGCTGTACAGGTGACGAAAGGTGAGAGGAGAGTACGGAAGAGAGAATAAAAGTGGTGGTTGAGTCAAGGAGGTAGAGAGAGAGTCGAGTTGATATGATAGAGAGAGAGAGAGAGAGAGAAAGAGAGCTTGTTGCATTGGGTGAGGAAAAGTTGAGAATTGATTTACAAATGAGGAGAATAACGAACTAGTGTTGCGAAATGGAGTTGCTCTTTTTAGGTTGGTAGTGGTGAGAGAAAACGGAAGCCCAGAGCAAAGTCGCAAGCATCTAGGATTAAGCGTAGTGGTTAAAACGATATGTAAGAAATAGTTGTTTACATAGTGTATAAGGATTGTCGATAATAAAACGTGTAATGGTTCTGTTAAAACTCGTAATCCCGTAAAAAAACGTTGTCATTTACTTTCGCAAATTCATTAATTTGTACTTTAATAAAAAGTTTGTTCAATACCACAGCATGTTTTTCTTGTACTTATAATACAACGAATTGGAATACATAGAAATGTATTTTCTGACCATCCTAGTAATTGTGCAGATATATTTTTAAAATCATAAAAACTCACCTAAAAGTATGAATCGCTGATAAAATCTCCAAAGCTGATTTAATCTAGGTAAAGGATATAACAATTTATTGGAAATACTTGAAAATAGGTCTGAATATTTATTTTGACATCCTCACAAGAATATTTGAAACGAATTTGAGCCACATGCATATAAACATTTCAGCAAAAAAATAAACTTATCATTTGTAAATTCTTTCTTGCAAAAAAAAACTCTTTACTTTCAGATGAAAAATCATACAAACAGACCTTTTGAACAAAAAAAAAAAAGGACACTAGTCCTTATAACTTGTTGATATGTTTATTGTAAGCGTGAGGTAGCTTCGTTTGAACTATGTTTGTAAGAATACTAAAATAAGTACTTCAACTTTTTTTTCAAGTGTTTGCAATAAACTCTTTTATTTCATGATTGGATTGAATAAGCTTTGGAGATTTTATCAAGGATTTATACTTTCAGGCAAGTTGTTAAAATTACAAAAAAAACATGCATACAAATTTATTAGAATTGTTGGAAATAGGTTTTTATTTTATTTTATAATCTGTTTTCTAATAAAAAGTTTGTTCAATGCCCAAGAATATTTTTCTTGTATTATTATATCTTATACTTTGAGCATTTCCTGAATAGCAGCGGAAAGAAGCGAAACTGTAACTAAATTCAAGAAATCGTAAGCTCAAACGATAAATACAACTGGTGGCTGAGCACAGAAGCTGACTCGTTAGGTAAGCTCAAAATTATCATTCATCGATAAGGGAGAAATAAAAAATACACTTTACACATTATTATTACATTTAGACTGTATAAAAACAATCTATTAATTATTATTCAGATTCTTTATTTTGCTAAAACGTCTGAAGAGAAAAAATTTTTGTTTTCTAACAATATTTATTTTAATATCCTCATCAAAATATTTGAAACGAGGTTGAGTCACCTGCACAAAGATACGATACCTATAAAAAACACATAAACTCAATATTCGAGAATTCTTTCTTACTCGAAGTAAAATGTCCCATTATACAATCAAACGTTTTAAGCATAAAAAAAGAAAACTACTTTCGATCATTCGAAAGCGGCGTAATGGGTACTTTATGGGCCTATTAGCATAGCGGAATGTCGACAACGATAAAAATATCGAAGTCACGAGTTTTTCAAATGCTGATAGAAATCAATAATTCAATTGTCAAGAAGTCTCTTTAAAAAATTCGTTAGTAACTTGATACATTCTCAATTGAAGAAGATTTCTGTAGTCACAAAAAATGCAGTTTATTGTTGCTGCTCTTCTCTTTGGTTCTTTAGCCATTATCAGTGCAAGTAAGAAATTAAAAGTTTCACAATAAAATTATTGATTGGTGATTTTTTTTCTTAATATTATGAAAAATAATTGGAAAAGGCAAGGTTACGTATTTGCACGGTGCAACCTTACACGAGCCCAACTGTACAGGTCTAAATTTCGATGTGCACAGATGGTACCCTCCCAACTGTATACGTGTACAGATGGATATTTGTTGGATTGATATGAGTAAAAGAGGAAGAAACTAAAAAGATTTTCATGGTTCACAATCTCGTGGCGAAATGTGTAAAACATGAGTTTTTAGTTTCAAGTAGGAAACCATCAAAATTTAATTGTCACTTATTATTGAAATTTATAATTAGAAACGTTTAATTTGAAACTTTTTAACTTAAGCGCATTTAGAGCTGAAAAATTTCAGATTTAAATTAAAGTCCAAGAAATAATAAATGGAAAAGGCGCAACTTTGTACACATGATTAAAAATAAAGCCTGCGTTAAATTTAAATATTGCTGTATCAGAAACCATCCAGATTTGAACTATGGTTATTTATTTCTACTTTTTTGAAATTAATTTTTCTAGATTGTAAAACAATTTGCTGGTGATCTTTGTTCTTTAGTGTGTAGTTCAAATAATATATAGAATTCATAAGTTATCAAAAATTACTAATTATTAACAATTATCAATTCTTTTTTCTTCAGAAGTTTTACCGTTATCCGTAAAAGGTAACAAAATACTGATTGGTGGAAAACCAGGCTCTTTAGCTGGCAATAGTCTTTTCTGGAGCAATTTAGGCTGGAAAGCTGGCAGATTCTACAATGAAAAATTAATAACTTGGTTGAAAAAAGACTGGAAGTCCGACTTGGTACGCGCTGCTATGGGAGTAGAACACTACGGTGGTTATTTGGAAAAGCCTGAAGAAAACATAAAAAGAGTGAAGACTGTTGTTGATGCTTGCATTGCAAATGATATGTATGTCATAATTGACTGGCACGCACATTATTGTCATCAGAAAGAGGCTGTTGAATTTTTCCAAAAAATGGCAAAGATGTATGCCAACGTAACTAATGTCATCTATGAAGCTTTCAATGAGCCAAAGAATGATGTTGATTGGAAGAAGGATGTAAAGCCCTGCGCGATTGCCATAATTAAAGCTATTCGAGCAATTGATAAGGATAACTTGATTGTGGTGGGTACAACCAATTGGTCAAAGGACGTTGATGTTGCAGCAAATGACCCAATCACCGGTTTTAATAATATTGCCTATGCGCTACACTTTTACGCTGGAAGTGACGGCCACCGTGATTCATTAAGAAAGAAGGCAGAAATTGCATTAAAAAAAAATGTCGCTGTGTTCGTAACAGAGTGGGGTGCTGTTGATGTTAAAGGCACCGGTGTTAATTTAAATGAGACCACTGAATGGTTTAAATTTATGAAAGCTAATCAGCTTAGCAACGCCAACTGGAGTGTCAGTGATAAGCCGGAAAAGGTTTCTGCTTTAAAACCAGGAGCGAGTTCTGAGGGAGGATGGAATGACGAGGACCTTACCGAATCAGGAAAACTTGTGCGAAACTTGATCCGGAGCTGGCATGAATAATGTGTATTGGGATGACAGTTCAACATTTGTTATATTGATTATGTATGTCAATTGCAGATGCTCAACGACAAAAGAAATAAAATTATTTTGAATTTTAATGCAGAAATACATATTCCTATTTTTATATTTAATTTGCCTGTCTACTCCTCATGTCCCGTGTGACTGTGAAGTGAAACTATCAATAAATAAGTAGAGTTATGCATATTTCTCAAGATTTGATGGTCCAAAAAACTCGATGTTTCTATATTTTATTGATGTCAGCTTTCCGCTATGCTTAAGTGCATATTGCGTTGAATTCAAGTTATGAGTTGTATTGTTCATTTTTATGCTTAAAACGTCAGATTGTATGATGTGACGTTTTACTTTGGTATTGTTCACTTAGTATTTATATATTATTTGTGATGAAGATGAAGATGCGTATCTAAAAAGTATGACTAACTTTTTTCCTCTAGAAAGAATTCACAAATAATAAGTTAGTTGCTTTGTTGATATCGTGTCTTTATGCAGTTTCAAATATTTTTGTGAGAATATTATAACAAGTAGCTAGAGATATTGTCAAGCAATTGCGATAAAGTTTTATTTTGATACTGGATTGAATAAACTCCGGCGAATTGAGAATGAGAAAGGGGAAAGAGAAAAAAGAAGGAATGAGTGTGGCTTTCTGGAATATGTTGGGGATTGAGACACAAGAACAAAGAGTTCTGGGAGGCTGTAGGATTAATGAATGAAATCATAAAATGAAATAATAATGTTTTCTAACCATTTTAGTAATCGTGTAGATGTATTTTTCAAATCATGATAACTCACCTGAAAGTATAAAGCGTCGATAAATTCTCCAAAGTTTATTTAATCCAGTGAAAAGTTACGAGACTTTATTGGAAATACTTGAAAATAGGTCTAAGTATTCATTTCAACATCCTCACAAAAATATTTAGAACGAATTTGAGACACATGCACGTGAACGTATCACAAAGAAGTAAACTTATTATTCGTATATTCTTTCCTACGGAGAAGAAGTTCTTCATACTTTTAGATGACGAATCATATGAACAGACCTTCTGTACAAGAAAAAAAGAACGTAAATCCTCATAACTTGCTCATATGTTTGTCGTGCAGGTGAGGCAACTGCGTTTCAACTATTTTTGCAAGGATATTGAAATAAGTACTTGACATTTTGTTTCAAGTTTTTGACATGCTCTTTTATTTGGTGACTGGATTGAATAAGCTTTGGAGAATTTATCAACGCTTTATACTTTCAGGCAAGTTGTTAAAATTTCAAAAACATGCATACACGTTTACTAGTATAGTTCAAAATAGGTTTTTATTTTATTTCATAATCTGCTTTTCAATAAAAAGTTTGTTCAATACCTAAGGATATTTTTCTTGTATTTTTATATTTAATGTTGTGAGCATTTTCTGAATCACGGCGGAAAGAAGGGTAACTGTAATTCCGTTCCAGAAGTTGTATGCTCTAACGGTAAGTACAACAGGTGGCTGAGCACAGAAGATGATTCGTTAGGTAAGCTAAAATTTATCCTTTATCGATAATGAAGAAATAAAAACAACACTTCCAACAAGATTATTATATTTAGAGTGAATAAAAACAACCTATTAATTATTATTAAGATTCCTCGTTTTGCCAAAAACTCTTAAGGGACACAAATTGTGTTTTCTAAAAATATTTGTCGCGGGATGAGGATGCCAATGATAATTCGGAATGTAATTTTAATTATAATTTATGCGACAATAATGAAGACAATTACTACATTGGTAACAAGTTACTACTTAATTCCTCAATTCTAAATACAGGGCCGTTATTATGATTTTGGGGTTTCAATCGTACTATTTACATAGTTTCTTTTCACAATAAGAGCTAGGAATTCCCAAAATATATGATTTTTCATCCATTCAGTAAACACTAACATAAATTAGGGGTGTTACTCGAGAATGCTACTGACTCAAATATATGAAGGAAAGTTTTGTTTTACTCCCAACATAAGCTTATAGAAACTAACCTTAATTTTTATCTAACAATTATGTTGTCATGTTTTCTGGACAAACTTACATAAGGTAGTAAATAAAATGCTTTATGTTCGACCATTCGTTCCTCGAAAATATGCACAATGTCCGCTACATCATTGGTTACATTTTCGTACTTTTCCAGTCTTTTTCGCATATGCTTCTCATGTGTAATTTTTAATTTTTTTGTTGTAATTACCTAGCCTTTCCATTCACATATCACTCGTCTCAACTTAAAGTCTCAACTAATCGTCTCAACCTATCGTCTTAACCTATCACCTTAACCCATACCTTTTACAATGTGTCACGTGATTATTGCTCGTTTCATTTCTTCTATTTGTTTTCTTCATTTCTGCCTTCCGGTCATATATCTTTTCAGTATAGAAATGATCAATTTTACATTTTTCTCAATTTCTATTACCAAGAAGACTACCGTAAACCGGGGCTGAGCGGCGCATTTGTGATAAAAGGGGTGCACATTTAATTTTGTATCTAAAATGCGATAATGCTTCTTCTATGTCTTTCAGTTAGATTTTGACAATTGTTAGTTACAAGCCTTATATATTTAACATTGAAAAAACAAATATACCATTCAGAAATACAGAATCAAGGATGCGCTACTTTCCCCGCATGCACCGCCCAGCCCCGGTTAACGGTACTTACTCCCCCCCCCCTTTTTCTGTCTTCTATCTTTCTGCTTCCTTTCCAATACCTTTAGCTAATCCATCATCTCTCTCTTTTCTTTTACATGCAGAATCCTTCTCGTTGTCATGCTTCCTTTATCTATTTTTTCGCAATTATTTAGCCAATGCTTTAATGCTGCTCTGCCTCGCATATATATATATATATATACACGTATATGCATATACATAATATGCACCTTCTTTCTTTCTCTTTATCCCAGTACATATTTCACTCTTCTGTATTTCCACAGATCACACGTGCAATTAATTTTTGAGATCCTCTGTCTCCTTTTCTCAACAAATATTTTGCTCTTCCCTCTACTCAAATCCATTTATATTTCTCATTATATTGAGCCTCTTTTATTCTATATTCTATCATTTGCTTCAGAACTTCTTTATCTCTTTCAATCTACTCTTGTTGGATCTTCACTCTCCGTCGGTGCATTTCCTTGACCCATTCCGGTTATCATCCACACCTATTCAAGTATCTTTCTGTTTCTTTCATTACATTTTCCTAACCTCTTTCATTTTCTCTTTCCTTTAAAGCATACTTTCACTATAGTTCCGCCCTCGCTTTCCAGTGATTTCTTCATAATTCTAAGCTGTCTTAACTGTTTTCATTTTCATTTCTTTCCTATCATCCTCCTTTAATACTATGTACCATAGCGTACATCTGTCCACTTCCAGCGTCCTTTTTATGTATCTTCTTTTCTTCTTTCTTCTTTCTTCTTTTTCATTTTCTTTCTTTTCTCCTTTTTATCTTTTTATGTATCTTCTATTCGATACATGAGATCACTCAGTACTTGCGCCTCAAACATTCTCATTCTTCACTTGCAATCTCCTTAAAATAATTTCTCACTTATGCTCCATACCCTCTTCCAGGACCGGCATAAGGATGTGGGGGCCCTTTCGTGGTTACGAATGAATTTTACCATTCAATGGGACTCAATAAGGTTGTCTTGTGAGGGTCTCTGGACCGAGGCCCCGCCGGCCCCTAGTTTAATCCAGCCCATCCTTTTCCATTATTACGTCTACTCTTTCAACTCTTTCCATGACTATACAGGTATATACTGACTTATATGAGGAAAAAGTTTTTTCCCTTTAAACATTAGATAATGAAATCTAACCTCAATTTGTATCTGAAAGTTATGTCGCAATGTTTACTGGACAAGCTTACGTAAGGTAGTATACCACTAAAGTTAATTTTCCTCCCTGTGACTTCAGACATGTAATGCATGTTAGAAGCTTCGGTGAACAGTGTTTACATCGCCGCTGATAATGATGGGGTGAGCTGCCCGTATTATTCGTGCCATTGAACCATGAAATGATAATTTATCAAAACACAACGTCGTAACAATTACAATTTCAATGTTGAGATTGTTTTATCAATTTGAGAATTTAATAAACACATCATAAAATAGATTTCTGCTTTTCAAACACACATTTTTGAATTTTTGTTTTTATATTTCAAAAAATTAAATAACACAAAAGATCATAAATCAAAAACAGTAATAGAACTGTATCAACTGAAACGGTTGGGAAGATTGCTTTTAATATTTTAGTTTTCCATTTTAATTTCAATTTAAGTATCACCGTGACACCAACTGATTGAAATTCACCTCAACTTGTTGATTTCAATCAAATACCTCTATCAAAAATATCAATATCTGTCAAGCTGCCAATAATTCTACTCATTGATTTCGATTTTCAGTTCTCTTGAGTACTCCCCCTGAAAAAGTAATAACCTCATCTCTCAAACATTTTTCATCATTTTTTAAATCAATTCTGTCAGAATCTGTGGAACTAGAAACTTAGAAGTAAATTCTTCCCAAAATTTTCTTATTGGTTTACTAGTTCATATATTAATACTATTAAAGTATTATTACATATTATCTATATTTTTAGTATGAGAAAATAATTGAATACTTAGAAATCAAATTCACATAATGTCTTTATTTTTTTCATCACAGTAATCATGTTTAGACTATACTCATATCTTATATTTCTAAAGGAACAGGTGATGAGAAAATTTCATTTCGGTGAAATATTGGGTTTAATACACGACTGCGATTTTCCAAACAATAGAATGCATCCAGTCCTGGTTTCAGTGTTTGCAAATTATTAGTCGTGGCCTATAAATTGCATTTTCAGCCACACACATGGCGTTTTATACCTAGTTCAAATATTGAATTTACAGATAAGTATTATATCAAAACGTTGTTTTGGATCTTAGTATAAAGCTACAGGATGCTGATATTTAGTGAAAACTGAATTTGTAGAAAAATTTATGTTTTAAGTCAGCTTTTCTTACAAATAAACTAGATTATCGGGTCTCTCTGATCATACTAGTTACTGTAGGTTGACCTATACTACATCTACATCCAAACTTGTTTGCCGGTAACCGACTGCGCTCAGAAATTTTGGTTTTTTGTAGTTTTCCACTCCCCTGACCAAATGCATCAATATTTCCGTCAGCAGTAAATAAGCTTGCAATATACACGAAAAAAATGTAATCGAATTCTTTGGACCTATCTTAGTATCCTAGTCCCCAAATGGCTGACTAAACTTCGGCTAGTACTACCGCCCTGACGCTTTAAGCTCTTTTCTCGCTCCATTAAACATTCTGACTATTTGATGTTCTCTAATACTTTCCTGCAATGTCTGTCCATACTCTGACCTGCACTACTGACCATCAGGACTGCCTATATTTTGGCATGCACTACTGTCCAGTCTATTTACAACTGTCTTTACCTCACTACCAATGTCCGACTGTTCGTTGACCTGTACTGCTGACTCCAACCTTTCAATTTACTATCCTTCTCGCGCGCTTGACAATACGTTGACTTGTACTACTTGAAAGCCCCCTTAACTCCTCTACATTTGTTACACCATCAACTCGCTCTAGTCAGTTGAGTTCAAATTTGAGTTGATCACCCCCCTCGCCCTCTCCCACCGAAGGTTAGATAGTGATTTGACACAGTTATGAATATCTGACTCACTTGAAACCTTGCATGCATAAGAAATCTCTAGTTGATATCCCCCTCTTTCCTATGACACCCGAAGTCCCCTACCACCTCTCCAACGCACCCACTGGATTAACATTCTGTCAGAAAATCCCAACAATATGAGTATCTATGGCTTGAAAAATAGAGTTCAAATCTCAGTTGAAAATGCTGCTTGCAGTAACAATGACAAAATAATAATAATGTGACTAAAATATGTGCGTGGGGCGTAAAAATTAAACATTACATTTATATGAGAGAGATATTTCAATGTTCACGCCCCACACTTTTATTTTCAGTCACATTATCATCAGCATATTATTCTCATATTAATGTTACTACTGCAAGCCCTATTTTCAGAGGTCATTTTTTTTCATACATTTCAATGAAGGCGTGTTTAAAAGAAAATTATTTATATATCAGGGTTTTCCAGATTTTTTTCTTTTGAATTTCAAGTTGCACTGTACCCTAAATTGTTTTTTTCTTTTAGTGAAAGATAAAACCTTGGTCCCACTTCACAAGCGTCGAAAGGGGCTGATATCATGCGTGTGCTAGAAGAAACATATTCATTCATGCTAATATAATACTTTAATATACGTGACTTTTATCATTATCAGCTATAATGATGACGACCAGTGAGCACTAGGCCCAAAAAAATAACTTATTTTTTTGTCTGTCTCACCCACCTATTTTCTTTCACTTGATCAGGGAGGTGAAACGATTTTCGCTTTTGCATTAGAGGCGTGTACCAGTTTTGTGAAGAGCGGCGAGTCGTGAAACATTGGCGCCACCTCTGCGACGCTCGGTCTGCCCGTTGTCTGTTATTATTTTGCATATAAAAACTCATGACGTGTCATAACTTTATCGACTATTTGCCGTATTTCATTCATTTTCGAATAAATGTGTTATAAAAATGGGGGGCATCGATGTATAGCTCTAAACTGTCGATCAGGGTACGACTCAACCTGCTCAAACGGAGTAAAAAGGAGTGTTTTTCTCCGTTCCAAAAAATGAGGTTGAACGTTGACAACAAGCAATTAAGCGCGACAGAAAAGATTTTATTTTTAAACCTGGACATGTAGTGTGTGAAGATCACTTTTTAAAGGATGAGATAATTTTGAAAAAGTGAGTTTTGGCTCCTGATGGAACAGGTATGGCGGTAAGTACTACGATTTGTTTACACCAATGTCCTTTAACCTAAAATAATCGAATGGCTCTGGCAGTTTCATGACTAAATTGATTCTTAAATTTTGATATATATTCTTCTTGTTGCCAAACTTTTAGATTATTGTGATAGTGTGTAAAATTATAGTTTTAATAGTTTTTGAAATTTTAAAAATATTTTAAGACCCTCACTATTTTTAAGAAAAATGTAAAAGTAACATTAATGACAGTTTTGAATTGAGCCCACGGAAAGAAGAACTCGCCGAGCGCTCGAAAACGGTTAAAACTATTGTCCACTTTCCAAAATCGAAGTAAAAATCATCATTAAAATTCATAATATGTAACAATGAAATGATATTATTCAGGTGCGAACTTCTCCCAGTTCCGAAACCTCATAGAAGTCATATGATATAAGGTTTTGGAACGGGGAAAACTTTGCACTTGAATGATTTTATTTGATTGTTACAAATTATGAATTTTAATGATTTTCTGTGACGAATATTTGAACGATTATACAAATAAACTAAGAAAACTTCACAATTGTGTTGTATCATTCAACTCTAGCGCTTCGCGCGTCGCGCGCTTTTTATTACGAACCCTCTCAATTTTCAATTTTTAGTACGAATGATTTGAAATTTTGCAAAAAACTTCCTCAAGCACAAATACGTAACATTGCCACTTCATATTTTCCATAACATGAAATTTTTTCGTCACTTTTTCATTCCGAATCGCGAAAAAACAAAGAATTGACAGGTATTGATTTGTTATTGAATATTA
>JAUMHM010097901.1:8252-24296 GCA_032362435.1 Melikaiella ostensackeni
TTCAGACAAATATTGGATGCCTCTCTGTCCACTTCATGTCGTTCTAACACGTTTTGGGGTGCTCGCCGTGGATAGCTTTTTGTCTCTCTATTGCGCTTCTAATTTCTCTATGGTTTCTGCCATGATATTCAAGGCCGCCTCTGAGGATATGTTCAAGGGCGTGTAACCGAGATCTGATTCACAGATGGTGTTGTAAAGCGAAACATCACGCTTGCAGTTAAAGTAGTCTTGCAATTGTATAATTTTGTGAATTACACAGTTGCTTGACACCTACAACACCCCTACCCCCTATATGTCGTGGTAGAACTACCCTTTCAATCGCCGAATTACTGTGGTGCTTTCGGTGCTTAGTTATACAAACGTGGACGGATCTGTTTATCCTTTCGAGGTCGGTGTTCGACCATTTGATGATCCCAAAGGAGTACGTGAGGTCAGAGATAGCATAGGTCATTACCTCAATATGATCATCACTCTCGTTCTTCGACTCTGCGGTCCCTAATTCTCCTCTAATTAAATGCACTGCTCTGCACTTATCTAATCCAAACTCCATGTAGATGTTATTCGAGAACTACTTCGTAACATGGATTACTTGATGCAGTTTCTACTTTGAACTAATGTATAGCTTCAGGTTCTCCATGTATAGAAGACGAGTCAGTTGGTGTCCATTCTCATTATCATCTACTCCGAATCCATGAGACATGCTCTTTAGTATTTTTCTCAATGGATTCAACGCTAAACAAAACCATAATGCACTAAGGTAGTCTCCTTGAGAGATACCCGTCGTAATTTGTATAATTCCAGTTATCCTTGGTTGACCATGATCATAATACTTGATTCTTGTTCCCAAAAGCATCATCGCACGACCTAGAAAGTCGATGATGCGTGGGCAGATCTTGAACATTCTCAAGATTCCAAGCAGAAAGTCTTGTGGTACGGAAGGGAACGCTTGCTTGAAGTCAATGTATACCATGTACAAGTTTCTTTGGCGTTTACATGCTTACGTCATGGCTACAGCCTCTATGGTGACTAGATCTTTACACCTGGTTTTTTAGGCAACATATACGTGATACCTATGAGCATGAATTTTGACCAGTACTTGTACCAGAAATTGTGCACCATGTCCGGATCTGGGGCTTCCTAATTACTTGCCCTTTTCAAAACCTCCGAAGCGTCTGAGTTTATGATGTTAGTAGACTCCACTACAGGGTTATTGCTTTCTCTTTATTTCTTTAGTTGGAACCATGCAGCGCCTAAGTTGCTTCTGTTTATTTTTCCCCAAACACCCGACCAGTAGTCAGACATGTCTTCCAATTGAGGGACTTCAGTGTTTTGCTAGTTATTTTGCTCGTCACTCAGTTCACGATAGAACCTTCTTTCATCTGCCTGAAAGGTTCGACTTTGCTGGCTTTTTGCACTACCATTATTATATCGACGCAGACTAGCAGTAAGAACATGGAATCTATGCGTCTGGATATCTGTAATTGCATCGAATATTACTGATGTTAATGCCACAATATGCCAAGTGTGGATGATTTTAATCACGTGGTGTATTAGCTTTCTAGTTTTGTTTCCCTTCTTATATTGAGTCAATGAACATCTTTGGCAAAGGATACCTTTGTGTTGAATCTACGTCTCTGAATTATAGTAAAGCACGACCAAAATTTCTTTCAAGTAGCTGCTGTTTTTCAGAGATTTCGCTGTTTACATCAACGAGAACATTAATATCTGAATGTGGTAAGTTGATCTGGTACTTGATCTTCATAATCCCTAGTACCTATGCCTTCAGCTTCAATCAGCTCTTCGTTATCCACACCTTCCAGAGAGAGTTCATTTTTAGAAGGCTGTTATTCCGCTTCAATGTTGAGGGTAACTACTCGTATTTCAGCACTCGAAAGCGATTTGTTAACAGATTTTGAGCGTTTTGTTCTGCTAGATCCTGTTCCGTTATTGTTGTGACTAGATACGGTTACACAAGTAAGAACTTCATCCTATATTTACTTATTATGATGGCCAACCTTCTCCCAAGATACTCATGACCCGGTGCTTCGCTACTAAACACGGTCGCGCACTGGAGAGCTTGTAGGGAACCGGCATTCACACTGAAGAACCCGTTTATAGGGATGCAAGCCTTATTACATCTTCCGTGCATTTGACATCACCCTCATTCCTACTAACAGAGGATGAGACCAGTGATTCTTCACAAAAATTTTGCGGACGGCACACACAACTTCACACACGCACACCGACATACACACATCCAAGAAGAAAACGAAGGTCTAAAATTAAAAATTAACTTTATAAAAAAAATATTTTTATTTCTATTAATAATTAATTTGTATCAATAATTCATTATTATCTAGTAAGAGGAAACCCAAGGCTTAAGGGCATGTGACACAGTCAAATTCCTACATTACCGACCTCTTTTTTTCAGTGTACCAAATTTTTTTTTAAATCGAGAAAATTTTTTGAACCATAGAACTTTCTTTATAAGCAAAATATCGGCCTAAGACTTTGAGGAATGCAAGAGACGACAATAAAGTACGTTTACGTACGTCATTCAAGTATAATTGATTTAAAAAAAAATTTCGTGCTTAATGTTGACCGGCGAATCTGAGCTACGGAAATAATTTTTTTACTAAATTCCGACTCAAATAAAGTACATAAACGTAGGTTATTGTCTTCTGATGCAATTTCCGAATTTTCAGTCTGATACTTTATGCCCTTAAGGTGGTTACAGCTCAATATGTCTTAGGCATTTTTGGCTTTGAATTGGAAGTTTTTGGGCGAAACTTTCTACAAGTGGCGTTCCCGGTATGTATCACAGTCACGTTAACATTTTTACAATGCAGTCAAATGATCTGATGACAGTAATATGACATATTGGGCAGTCTGGTTTCTTTTTTATTTCACCATCTACGGACTGAGTTGCAGTCAAGTGCATGATAGGGGGACCTACAGCTCAAGGTGGGGTCCGAACCACCAGAATCTCAGTAAAAGTGAATAAAAAAAATTTCCAGAGGTACCGGCTCAGGGATCGAACCCCGGACGTCTAACGTGAAGGCAGGGCGTCTAACCGCCTGCGCCATTATTATTTTTTGTTGCTCTGTAATGAATTTTTCATATAACCTTCCGCAACTATATCTGACTTCCATCCACCGTGTAGTTTTATAGTGGTTATGTCGGTTTCTGCTTCAGCAAGAAAAGTTGCTCAAGTTCGTTTAAAACTGTGCCCTGAATAAGAATTGGAATCCGGCAATTTCGAATTTGCAGAATATTTTTTGACATATCAACCATTTTGTTCTTTCGAAAATTTGTTTCAATATACATTTGCTATTCCAGTAGTTTAAAAAAATCGTTTTGAAGTTATATTCTGCGGTCTCAAAGCTTTGTATTTTCCGACAACATTTTTTAATTCACCTTCAACTACAAACGATAGAGAATTGTTGGTTTTAATATCTGGAATCTGAATTTTTGCAAACATAGTCCTTTCCTTATAGTCCTTGTTTCCACTCTATCTACAGTAAGATCAGTGAGTTCGTGCCTCCTGAGTCCTCCAGTCATTCCAAGAATACACACAAAAACCTGCATAAAATGGAATAAATGTATCCTTGTGTATCATTTAACATATTCGACTGGTCTTTTCTTGCATTCAGTGTAGCGGGTGAAGTCCATGTCAAGTGATCACAAGAATTTTCATGTTGGATTGGGATTTGCCTGTAACTTGGCGTATTCGGTCCATTGGTAGTGTAAAAAAAAGCCCACCAAATATTTTTGGAAAATTCGAAAAACTAGCGGAGATATGGAACTTGAAAATTTTTTGTATTTTTTTAAAACTCCATATCTTTGGTCTTAATACACCGATGTAATTTTTTAAGGTCTCCAATTTTTTATAATAACATGTACTTTCATATGCAAAAAATGCCGAAAGAAAAATTGAGTTTTTTTTTTAAATCAAAATTGCGTTTTTGAAAATAAGTCATTTTAAATTTTCTTATCAGGCCAAGCTCGGAATGAGTTTTACAAGTTCTGTAAGTTTTAAGAGTTTTCGTGGTTCACGAGAAAAAAATTCGCATCCAAAGTCCGGCCGATGAATTGTCCGCAAAAAATTTCAAATACTGTATACAAAATTCAAAATGTCGGATCCAAAATGACGGCTAGGCTTTTCAAAATTATTTTCAATACAATCTTTTAAATATGTGAATCGAAAGCCCCCTTAAACATAAGTTTCACACTAATCATATAATAATTTTTAAAAATCCTCGTCGCAATTTGGATCCACTATTTTGAATTTTGAATTTGGTATGCAATATCTGGGTAAATTTTACTCAGAAAACCCAAAAAAAGAGTTTTATATAAATCAGGTAGTTAGAAAAATTTTGGTCGCCATACTGAACCGGACATTTCATCGTGTCGGACATTGGATGCTAATTTTTTAACCGTGAACACCGGCTGTCCCACTTTTTCGTGGGAGTTTTCTTTACTACCAAATAACTGAATACACCGAATTAAAACCAAACCCCATTAAAACACTAAAACCCCAGATTCTCAATTTTCCGGGAACAAAGTGTAAACCAGTTGAAAATACCATATCCGTAAAATTGTTTGTAAAATAAAAGTGTACCTATATATTTAATGATAAATATCTTTGTTACCAAATATTCGTTATCTGGAGCTTCATCCAAGAATCTCTCAAGTTCTTTCATCGTGAAAGCTTTGGATATGTGGCTATCGAATCCAACAGATTGCTTCTTTATGAAAGCTCTTGGAAATACACTAATAACTTTTCTTCTGATAACGAATTCGTTTTTTTGGTTATTTTCCATTGTGAAAATTTTTTTTACACTGCTTCGGAATGCTTTTTTTTATTTTGCTGGCAATAAATTGAAATACTTTTTGCTCCTTGCAGGATGTCATCTGGTATGTTATCATCGTTATCACTAGTCGCATCACATGTAAGATTTGTGCTCATTTTTCTAGATTTTTTCCAAAAACTTATTATTCTGTAAATAACAGCGACAGCCAGGAAACCGGCTGACTTCTCTTCATGTGATCAGCTCAAAACGGATCCAGTTTTACACGCGGATTGATTGAAATTAGAATCGGGGTGAGAAGGCTTTCATTGAAGTAGATTGGTGGTTCACTAGTCTACATAATGTGAATGAAGCAATTATCCAAGGCATACAGAGAGAAAAATTTGTTCTGAATTTTGCATGGGACACTTTACGGTTTTAGTATAGCAATGTTCGACACGAAAAGTGCACGAAATCCGTGCTCTTTGGGTATGGCCTTTTTGCGTTTTGACGCTAGACGAGACACGCATACGCGTATCGCCTATCTTCAAACAGTTCAAACGCAAAAAAGCCATACCCAAAAACCATGGATTTCGTGTCTTTTTCGTACTGAACTGAGGAGTTCCATCTTGGGGAACGTAACGTATCGCGAGCCGATAATTAATAAATTGCGTTTACCGACAGGATGAAAAACAAGCGAACAACCCTTACAGATTCGGCCGCACTCAAGCAAAGCGCACCCGTAGCCGTAAGCACCAGAGTGAGGACTTACCTGGCCACCAGTGGGGAAAGCCAATAAATAACCGCTCCCGACAAGAAAGAGCATCTTTCTCGCAACGAGTCGTCAGCCTGACCACCTCTCCTGGACAAACTGCGGTTCCCCAAGAGAAACCTTCGATCCGTATGCCCGGGATCAGTACATAGAATACATACATGGAGCATATTCATCGTTTCTAAATAGACTTAGTTCAGATTAGATGGAAAGGACGTATAGTCCACTAGAATCTTACTCTAAGTAAGAGAAGATTCACCTCTGAATTAGCTTTGTGTTAGGCTTGCGAATAATAATTTTCAGTAAACCGGTCTCTTATCGCACAGAGACGGCCTTGCGCTCCGTCGCAATCCTAATATCAGTTCTACTCTCTCATGCGTGTCGCCGTTTAAAGGGACACGCGTTACGTCGCATGAGATTTAAATGCTTCCAAGTATTTCACGTCACTTTCCGGGAAAATACCCGGGTATTCGACGTAGGGAAATACCCAATTAAACTTATTCTGAATTATATTTTCATTTGTGGTTTCTCTAAGGAATTAAATTCCGATATTTCTTTTTGATGATTTTTTTGTTCATACTCAAGAAGAGCAGTGCTCATTGAGTGAAATCGTTTTTATTATTTAGTACACGAATACAGTAAATTCTATTATGTGTAAAAATAATTAGAGTCCTGTATTCCAAAAGGGAATAATTCTTCTCTACCGTATGTTGAGTTTTTTTTAATGGGCAAAATCAATAATTTAACAAATAATAAATTATGGAAATTAAAGCAAATATATCTCGTTGGAAGATTTGTATGATCTTTCTTTTAGCAGCTTCAAATAGGGAAAAGGTGATTCTGCCGAGCGGAATCACCACTTGGATTCGCGAGTATTAATGATGAAAATTAGCAATTCATAATATCTCCTAAGAGATTGGGTTTGTAACCCAGGATAGCTATACGGAGTGCTCCTCGCAATTCAATAGAATTTCCCATTTGAGGAAAGAAAAGTTAGAGAACAATCTCATTACGCAGACAATATTGTTACATCTGGCGACCAACTTAGGGGGCACGATTTTCGGCACCCTGAAATTAAAATTTTAAAACTAAGTCTCATAAAGAATTAAAATTATGAAGTATAATTCGGAAAAATGAGTAACTTTCGAAATCGAGTTATTATTGAGTGTTGCCCTGTTGATGCTATAATAGACACAGGTAGCAATTCAAATCTGATTTCCGCAGAATTTTTTGCACGAAATTTCGTGAGTTTCAAAATTGCCAATTTCTCTCGCAAACTTATATCTCTACCATTGGAAATCGGCAAATACGGTGAATAGAATACGCGCTTGCATTGTATATGGATGCCGTTGTGTCCGAGCAGTATTTATCATAATGCCAAACATGAATGAACCTTGCGTCTTAGGTATGAAAGTAGTGCAAGCATTCTCAACTTAAAATTCAAGAAAAATAGAGGTCTTAATAACACGCGTCGTTTGTGACTGCGGTCAGAATTATAAAGATGATAAATGTAAACATTGCGCTTCTGGAAGGCACCGTGTATGGGAGGAAAATAATACTTCCACAAACACAAATTAAATTGAACTAACTTCAGCGGTAATTTGAAGCATTCAATAATTTGAAGGAACCCTAGCGGTCATCCGAAATTATCATTCGAATTCTAAATTTCACCGCGAGCACACCTGTTCAGCAGATTCAAGATCTCAGTGAATATTTCAAATAAAATTGAAATTTATTTCCCTGAACTGAACAATATTCAACAAAATTTAATTTTTTTACTCTCTTGTTTTGTGATCAGTGAGTGCACACGACGAACGGCGAGGTGAGGAAGAATTAAAAACAAAACTTTTAAAAAATTTTTTACTTAAATTATTTCTGTGAAAAGCATGAAAATTGTCTACAACTACATCCATGATTATTGAAATTTGGATTATAAATAAGGTGATGGGTAAGTGCTGAAAATATTACAATCCCCTTTCCTCTTATTTTTTGGTTTTATCGAAATCGAAATATAAATCAAATCTATTAAAAATGTCTGTAAACAGCCTGAGCCACCGGGACGGTGACTCACCTCCAAATAACACGCTAAATCAAATCCTATTAAATCCTGATGATGAAAACTTAACCGTTGAGGAAAAATCAATAATCTCCAAGGCGATAGAAATTACAGAAAGAAGGTCTAAAGGGTCAAGTGCGAGTGTGCTAGAGTTAAGCTCAAATGCTCGTGATTAAGACGCGTCATTAATAATAACTTCAAAAAAACGCGCAAGCTTAATGGGTTCTAGAGGAAGGTTTAATATTGAAGAATTAACTCGTCTGCGCTTCGCGATTGAAGAATCACTAAAACCCGCTAGCAACATAAATATCAGAATTAACCAAGTTGAGATATTGACGGAAAAAAAATTCGTAAGGTCGCCCAAAAATTAGACGAAAATATGCAGGAACTAATGGCAATGCTAGAGGCCGCGTGTGTTATTCAAGGTACTAACTTATCTAAACAAATAGATGATATCGATAACCGTACTGTAAAATTATCAAATGAAACAACTGAAATAATGGTAAATCAAGCTTCTCTATTGTCGGCGAAAATAGCAGACGAAAATCGAATTTTAGGTTTCGATGATAATCAAATAAGACTTCGCGACAGAATGACTCGAAATCAAAACATAACTTCGTATAAACCACATTGGTTAAAAAATTTGCCTCCTTCTAAATTTTCGGGAAAATCTAACGAACGTCCAATGAGATATTTGCGCGAATTAGAACGGTATATAAAAGCCACGGATTTTGAATCCAATTTTCAGCATCTGATGTATGCAAGTTTAACGGGAATTGCTCAAGAGTGGTCGAGCTTAACCGAAGAAGAAGGGGAACATTTTGAAACATTCAAAAAAATTCATTAAACGCTTCTGGAACAAAAATATTCGCAGAAAAATAGCAAGTTTCTTAGAATACAGATTCCACGACAACCAAGGAAAATCGACCAAGGTCGAAGACGCGGTTAAAATGATTCCAAATGCTAAGGATTTAATTCCCCCACCTCTTGAATCAGATGTACTTCAACAACTCTCTAGACATTATACCGAAGAAGTAAAAAATGCCATTCTTATGCGCAAATTCGAAAATTATTCGGATCTTTTAGACGTACTTGAAACCTTCGATTGAGCAGGCGGTTTAAACTGGAACGATTATTACACGAGACGTACCAGTCGGTCGAGCGATCCGTCGAAATCATGGTTTGATAAAGAAAATGCAAGCCACTCAGGGCCGACAGGCGAAGGCTACGGTGCACAGGACACTCGGAATAGCTTCACGAGCTGTGAGATACCGAAAGGTGACAACTGGTATCGGGCTGAAATTTCAAATCAAAACCAACAAGAACACCCAGTAGGAAATCGCAACGGCGGTTGAAAAAGCGTGCTAGAACCGACAGGTCTAGGACTCCAAAGATCGGCTAGAGGGGGCAACGCGAAAAGCGAGTCTGCCTATCGACACTCAAACGCGAATACTCTCGATCGAGAGTGGAAAACTAGAAACGATCCTTCAGATAAATTGTTGCGCGGAAACGTGCAAGATGGTATATATCACCGTAATAATAATGACAAAAATACTACCGAATCCGGAGGTGGTCATCAGTCTCGCAATACAGTTCGGTCATATAAGAACTCATCTTCTGAAAAGAAGCATGTTTGTTTCCTCGAATCTGCCGTGGATGAAAACGAATCAGGAACGGGAAATGAATTTTTGAATAATACTGAAATTGATGAAATGCACTGGGGAAACGAGTCAGCCCCGTGTTATGTATGAACGTAACGGTGGAAACTGACACGGGGTCAAATACAAATCAAAACACCGAATTTAATAATCTACGCGAAGAACTCCCGAAGAAAATAAAACTCCAGAACTTAAAAGTAAATTAAAATGTCTAATAATAAATTGCACTGTCGGCAAGATAAAAATAGAAGCCCTAATAGATACCGGCAGCGAAGTGACCTGCATATCCAATGATTTTTTTAAGCAGCATCAAATTGAATTTTCGAAATTTCCTATCCTACCAATTACCAGCACTAGTTTATTGGGTGCCGCGGGACAAAAAGCAACAAAACTCAAAATCCAAATTTTTCTGGAAATAAAAATAGATAACCTAGAAATTGATCACATTTTTTTGGTAGTTCCAAATTTGAGTAAAACTTGCATATTCGAAATGGACATTTTGAAAAAACTAAAAGGAAAAATCGATATGGTTTCGGATACCTTAAGTTTATATGTCGAGAAAAACAAAGTAACAATCAAGCTTCAAATCGACCCCGAAAAAAATCAAGATAAGATCGATATTTGCCAGTTGGGAAGAAATATTCACTCTTTTCAAGAAGGAGAGAATTGTATTGAATTTCCAAATATTATGCAAACGTATGACGCAATACATGAACCATTATTTCTCACTGATCAGGAGACTTCATGTGTTGATAAATGCACAGAACTAAACACCGAACAAAAAACTAGGTTTTTTAATTTAATTGATTCCTTTCGCGATGTTTCTGCTCGTCGACCAGGCCGAACAAGCTCATATGAGCAAGAATTAAAATTAATTTACGAAAAACCGTACCTTTGCCGTTCATATCCGATTCAAATGGCACATTGAGAACAGGTCGGGAAAGAAATTTCACGCATGATCCAACTCGGGATAATACGTCGCTCACAGAGTAATTATATTAATGCAATGGTCACGGTGATAAAAAAGGACGGATCGGTCCGCATGTGCCTCGATGCACGTAAACTGAATCTCTTAAAAAGGACTACGAAGGAACAGAGCCTATCGAAGTCCTTTTTTAAGTCCTTTTTCTGAGATACAATGAATTTCTGAAACGATCTCTATTTTCGCGGTTTTCGTAACTTATTTTAAAAAATATCGCATCAAATATACTCAGAAAAATCGCTCGCACGACGTTTTGGAAACAAAGTATTTTGGCAACATTTCTGGTTCTGTGTGTGGCAAAAATTTAAGTTTTTATTTTTCGTAATTCAATGAAATAAAAGTTTCAGATACAGAGACGGAAGGAATTAGATGTGAAGTGAAATTTTTGGAATCAATGCTGGCAAAAATTTTAGTTTCAAACTTATTAATTTTTATCATGTACCCAAAATGACGAATTTATGGGTACACGTGAGGATTAAAGGTGAAATTCTTGTAAGCAATGCTGGAAAAAATTTCAGTTTCAAACTTATCAATTTTTATCATGTACCCAACATGACGAACATATGGGTACACGAGATGATTAAATGTGAAATTTTTGGAATCATTGCTGGCAAAAATCTCAGTTCAAAACTTATTAATTTTTGTTATTTGTCTCAATAATTTCAAATTTAATCCTCAGGTGTACTTATGAATTTGACACGTTGGGTACATGATAAAAATTGATAAGTTTGAAACTGAAATTTGTGCCAGCACAGCACAGAAGTCAAAATATTTTCAAAATCAAAATATTTGTGTCTTAAAATGTGTCTTAAAATCATGAAGGGAGCGTTACGTAACATCAACTTTCGACACACCCCTCATTCCTTTAACACATAGTAACACTTGGGAACCCTCCTCCATCCCCCTAAATTGCGTTATGTAATACTTGAACGGTCTTCATTATGTGAAAATTATCCATATGCTTATTAAATACATCACAGTTCAGTATGAAGAGCTGCAAAGGTAGTTATTGCATTTTGCTGTTCCAGCTTTTTAGGGAATTTTGTAAAAATTCCCCAGATCTAATAAGGGACCATACGTAAATTATATAATGGTCAATTTTGGAATTTTAGACCCCCCCCCCTCAACAATATGAGGCTTATTCTATAGTAAGTGTATGCAACTTTAACATGGACGTAAGATTTTTTTTACCCCTCTAACACCACCCAAAAAGCCTTACGAAACTATTCACGGCCCCTAATAAATTACAAAAACAACGTGCAATACCTAAATGTAGTTGAACATCCTTTACTTCAACGGTATTAGCATGCCTGTGTTTAGCAAGCAAACACGCAGCATTTACCGTCGTTTCGACAAAGTCGTCAGCTAATTGTAAAAGCATCTCTTCAACTTCTTCATCTAATTGTTCAGTTGGATCCACTTCTTTTACTAAATCTTGTAATCTTGTTTTTGTTAAAAACTGAAAAATAAAAGTGTAAAACATGTATAAATTTAACTGTATAAATTCTTACTTATATTTCAAAATGTTAATCCTCCACTTCTAATATTTTTCCCCTCTTATATCTATCACGGGGCTTTAAAATCCACACAACTTTGAAGTTTATGACTTTGGCAAGAACTTTCGTTTCGGATCACGAGGAATTTGCACGCGTGTAATATAGATTGAAAAAAATATCGACATTTCAATAGTTTAACTAAGGTTACAGACCCGAGTATATATGTGACCGTCCGCAAAGAAAGGGACATAACTCTCGGGAGCTACATTTTACAGGAGGAGTGATTGAAGAGGCGGTCCAGCATAGGAACTCGATAAGAGGGCTACACTTTGCAGTTTAATAACAGTTAGAATTTCACAGATAAAAGAATAATTTCTATTATTATGAAAAAGCAAATAAAAAACTATCGATTGGTGTAGGAGAATTAAAAATCTTTTTTTTTCGTCGTTAGTTCCCTTTCTTCGCGGACGGTCACATATGCTTTTAATGAAACGGCCAGCCGTGAGGGAAACTATTATCTAACAGTGGGGCTCAGTAAAAACGAAAATTTGAGAGACATTTGGTTAATGTGATGGGGGACAAAAAGGTTAGGGAACATATACTATAGTCGGAAATTATGAGCACGGCTAGAACGAGCGGTACTAAAAATCACTGCTGAATTTGAAACACGATGACTTCGTCAAAAAAAAAACTAGACGTTTAAAAAAAAAACGTTTAGAAAGCTAATGAAATTCCACGTCGATTTACCTCTAGTAGATATTTTTGACATTTTGGAAGGGGATACATCACGTGATTAAAGATAAGATTTCAAAGATTACGTGGTATAAATTATATATATTTGCTGCAAATTTCCGAAAATTTCCTAGGTCATAGCACAAGTTGAAGTCAAGTCACGTCTGCAATATGTCACACCTGCGGCTTTTGTCACCAGCGACAAGTCTCGGTGCGGCATCTCTCACCCAAGACAAAATTTTAATTTCTTTCAAAATGGCAAAAGTTCAGGAGATTTGCGGCACTTTTTCCACTTTGATAGACTTTAATTTTTTCTTGGGTGCGAGATGCCGCAGGTAGACTTGCCGCTGCAGCGGCATCTCTTACCCAGAATGAATTTTACCGACGAGATCATAGTGTCTAGAATGCCGCCAGGCGTAACTGCGTCATCTCTCACCCAATATAAATTTTAAAAGCCGGATTAGGTGTCAAAATTTCAGAGAAAATACTAACGTTTTGTTCAGTTACGGGATTAAGGACTCTGCAATATTGTTAATCGTTACATAAGGCTGCACAGTGAAGATATATCGCACATAACGATGCGCAGTATAGTTTTATCGTAGAGAGAATGTGATTTACAAAATGGAGGTGGTACAAATTTTAGAATTTCAGAATAAAGGTTAAATTAATTATTTTAACGAATATTAATGGCCGTGTACTTTGGGTACGAGTAGCCAATGCCTTTAAAATAATACAATTTTATATTGAAGCCGTCTGAAATTAAAACATTTTAATTTAAGGTATTATAAAGATAAATTAATTTTCTTTGAAATTTTTTCTTAATGGGTATACTGATTCATTATAGTGCTATCTAACGATCTGTGCAATTAGAAAGAGGTTGACTATTCCGAAGTTTAGATAATTGAAATTTAAATTAACACCTTATGCACGCAAGCCCTATCCGAAGGAATCGCAAAAGCCATATAGTTTACCTGAGCTTTTAAACTAAGAAACCATAGAGGGACACCACACAGAGGTTCTGTGAAAATTTAAGAATTATTCGCTATTTAGTTTTCAAAGGAAAGCCATGAAAGTATGAAGAACAGAGAAATCGGATAGGTTAGGCACTTATTGTAACGTTTTCAGTTGCTCAATGTGAAGATTGAGCGTCTTCAATTGTCTTGATTGTGTTCTTCGGATAGGTAGCTCTTTGCAGTATGCATGTAATCATCCGTATAATACCTCAGAACTTTCTAAATTGAATAATTTCAAATTCACCTCGTTTCAAATTAAATTTCGCAGAATAAAAATTTTTTTTAAATAGGGAAAGATATAAGTACAGTTGAATTAGGATGTCTACTGTAAAAAAATATATCCAGCATTTGTTTTTGTTTAAAATGTTCGGGTGGACGTTCTAATAAACTACCAAAATACTGTACGCTGTCAAAATGGTGCTTATATTGTGAATTAGCAATAAAGTGAAAACTTCAAATGATTTTTTAATACGTTTACTAGGATTGTTGCTTCCGGTTAAGAGATAGGTGAAAAGTGTAATCGACTTTTTATGGAGCATAAAAACAGCTTTCAAATGACCCCTATTGGAACTTTGAAGCTCCGGATGCGAAACGGGGATATCGAATTATTTCGCTAAGAGTGAAAAGAAATCTGACCGTTCAAGTTAAAGCATCGTCTTCCCCCAACCCCTCCATACTTTCAGCGAAATAATTCCACATCCCTTTTTTCCACCTGACGCCACAATTTTGTGCTTTCAAATTTCTTTCGTACGCTGCGTCATTTTCAAATTCACTTGAAGTTTCATTTTTGAAAATTCAAAAATTTGATAACTTTCAATTATGTTTAAATCGAGAAATGGTATTTTGGTAATGTGTAAATATTTCTTCAGTCATCTATTAGAATCTGGAATTAAAATTTCTAAATCTTTTCGAGATATGTAGTAATTTCTGACGTTATATAATCAGAATTAGGGTTCTAGTGCACTTTTCTAAAAATTACAGACATGTATGTTCATTACGCAGGCACACAAAATGGAAAAAATTGCATGTCCACTGAATCAAACCACCATACCTATATGTTTTTTGGGTCACTGGATCCGAATCTGGTGTAAAATTTGTTTCATCACGTCAGGTTTTTGAGAAAATTAGGCTTTTTGGCCATTTTTTTAAAAACAACATAGGGTGCGAACCTAACGTTCCTCTAGCAGGCTCAAATTAAACGTTGAACCCTGTACATTAGGACGATTAAATTGAAAAAATTGTTTCCATCGTTTATCTGTAATATGGGAAATGATAGAAGTCATAAAGCAGCATGTTTTTTATAGACATACACAGAAAAAATTAGTTGGCGAAAAATTCATTGATTGAGTCAACCATTCTAGGAAAGAGTCGAAAGTATGTCAGAAATTAGTAGTGTCGTCGTTAGAAAATTGTATAGTGTCTTAGTGTTTTTCAGGGACTATGTTAAACAGCAATTAAGGTTTATTGTGTGGCAAGTACATAAGCAAATAAATAATATATAAGTTCGAACATTAACCTCAATTTTTTTCGCATTGCCGACCGAGAAGCAAATGTCTACACATTTTTAAAAATAGAATTCGATGTTTTTATCAAACATTTCTTATCATCAATATACTCATTAGCTATTGGGGTTGGACTATTAGTTTGATTTGTCGAAAAGTTCTCTAACTTCTAGGTGTGTAAGTACATCATTTCAGATATTTTAGTTCAGTACCTTATAGTAAGTTTTGATATCTCCTTATAATTTAGTTCAATATTTTGGATTCTTTTCTTTAAGGTAGTACACGCGCGATTCGACTCTCCAACATAATTTTTTGAAATTTGGACTGAATAAGAACAGTGATATCTAACTTTTCATAAAATTTGAAGGAGATAGACAGTTTCCAACGTAAGATAATAGGCATCAAAGTTGACAAGTTTTGTACATATCGCATAGTATCAGACTTCTGTTAGCACGATTCTTTCAATTTTAACGATTAAACGCTTGGACAGATTTTGATGAAAAAAACTAGCAGAGAACAGAGGGTTATTAGTCAGATATTATAAAAAAATAATCAGAATTATTGACCATTTCGTTTTTCAAATATAACCAAGGAAAGTACTTCATTTTAGAAAAATTCGACGCGTGCATGAGCAGTGTTTCATGGTATGACTGTGGCTGTGTGAGCGCTTACATGTATCATGCTGCTCGGAGTACAGACTCCATCAAGAGTTCCCCCGACATGAAACGAAATTTTCTGATTTACTACCACGTACTATAAGCGAAAATTTTTGACGCCGAGGGCAGCGCGTGTACTACTTTAATACATTTTCTATATATATAAAAATGAAGGTCTGTTTCTTTGTTCACTTATAAATACCAAACCATTGCACGGAATGGCGTGAAAATTTGTACAATGATTCGTTATGTCACTCGGAAGGTTTACGACTTAGTCCGAATCAAAAACTCATTGTCATTTTTGCAACATCAATGGGAAAAAGTCAATAATTTTCCCCATAAGAAATACATTGGGCTCGATATTTCCGCGATTCCATATATATCGAT